>CAUYON010025223.1:0-49785 GCA_963573935.1 Arctocebus calabarensis | reverse complement strand
CTGGGTAGAGTGCCGTGGCGTCACACTGCTCACAGCAACCTCCAGCTCTTGGGCTTAAGCGATTCTCTTGCCTCAGCCTCCCTAGTAGCTGGGACTACAGGCGCCCGCCACAGTGCCTGGCTATTTTTTTGTTTTGCAGTTTGGCTGAGGCCGGGCTTGAACCCGCCACCTTCGGTATATGGGGCTGGCGCCCTACTCACTGAGCCACAGGAGCCGCCCGAGAGGTAGATTTTTGGAATAGAATAGAGATCCAAGAGGTGAATCCAGCTACTTACCTTTACTTTGTCTTTGACAAGTCAATTAAAAATTTCAGTGGGGAAAACACTCTTTGTTTTTTTTTTTGTTTGTTTGTTTGCAGTTTTTGGCTGGGGCTGGTGCCCTACTCACTGAGCCACAGGTGCCACCCCATAAAAGACTCTTTATTTAACAAATGGTGCTGGGTGAACTGGCTACCAACCTGTAAAAGGCTGAAACTGGACCCACACCTCTCACCATTAACTAAGATAGACTCTCACTGGATTAAAGAGTTAAACTTAAGACATGAAACTATAAAAATTCTCGAAGAAAGTGCAGGGAAAACTCTTGAAGGAATTGGCTTGGGTAAATATTTTATGAGGAGGACTCCCCAGGCATCTGAAGCAGTATCAAAGATACACTACTGGGACCTGATCAAACTAAAAAGCTTCTGTACAGCCAAGAACATAGTAAGTTTAGCAAGCAGACAGTCCTCAGAATGAGAGAAAATATTTGCAGGTTATGCCTCCGACAAAGGTTTAATAACCAGAATCCACAGAGAACTCAAAGTATTGGCAAGAAAAGAACAAGTGATCCCATCTCAGGATGAGGGAAGGACTTGAAGAGAAACTTCTCTAAAGAAGATAGGCGCACAGCCTACAGACACATAAAAAAATGTTCACCATCCTTAATCATCAGAGAAATTCAAATCAAACTACTCTGTGATATTACCTAACTCTAGTAAGATTAGCCCACATAACAAAATCCCCAAACCAGAGATGTTGGCATAGATGTGGAGAAAAGGGAACACTTCACTGCTGATGGGAATGCACACTAATACGTTCCTTTTGGAAGGATGTTTGGAGAATACTTAGAGATTTAAAAATTGACCTGTCATTCGATCCTATAATTCCTTTACTAGGTACATACCCAGAAGACCAAAAATCACATTATAACAAAGACATCTGTGCCAGAATGTTCATTGCAGCCCAATTTGTAATTTATAAGTCATGGAAGAAATCCAAGTGCCCATCGATCCACGAAGGGATTAATAAATTGTGGTACATGTATACCATGGAATATTACGCAACCTTAAAGAAAGATGGACACTTTACCTTTTTCATGTTCACGTGGATGGAGCTGGAACATAGTCTTCTTAGCAAAGTATCTCAAGAATGGAAGAAAAAGTATGTACTCAGCCCTACTATGAAGCTAATTTATAGCTTTCATATGAAGTGTATAACCCAACTATAGCACAAGAATATGGGGAAAGGGGCAAGGGAGGGGAAGGGAGGAGTGAGGTGGAGGTGTAGGGAGGGTAATTGGTGAGGCTCCACCTACGGCGCATCTTAGAAGGGTACAGGCAAACCTTACTAAGTGCAGAACACAAAGGTCTTCATATAATAACTGAGAAAATGCCATGAAGGCTATGTTAATCAGTTTGATGAAAATAGTTCAGATTGTATATGAAACCAGCATATTGTACTATTGCACTATTGTACACAGCAATGATTTAATAATAATGACAATAAAAAATAATAAAAAATAAAAAAATTAAAAAGAGATGGAGACTTTACCTCTTTTACGTTTACATGGATGGAGCTCGAACATGTTCTTCTTAGTAAATTATGTCAAGAATTGAAGAAAAAGTGTCCAATGTACTCAGTACTTTTATGAAACCAATCTAGAATTACCCACACTTTCTTATGAAATACAGATCATAACTATAGCCCTTGATAAAGGACAGAAATACAGAGGGATGGGGAGAGGAGGGGGAAGGTTTGATAGAGGGAGGGTAAATGATGGGAACACATGTATAGAGCATATTGCAGGGATACAAGTCAAATCTACCAAGTATAGAACATAGATGTCTTAACACAATATGTAAATGAGGTGAAAGCTATATTAATGATTTTGATGTAAGCATTCAAAATTGTTTAAAAAATAAAAACACTGCACCCCACAAATGTATAAATGTATTCATGATCTATGTGTATATGACTTAATAAAAGGAAAAAAGAAAAAATAGTTCAATAGCTCTTCAATTTCTATAGGATGAACTAATTCTATGATCTGAACCCTACATAACTTTTTAGTCTCTTCTTTATACCACACTTTCCAACTCATCCCTTCCCAGAGTCATATATTCTTTGTGCCAGTCATACTCAACTACTTGTTATTTCCCAAACAAGTTATCTTTTAACTCTTAAGTCTTTGCACATGTTGCTCCATCTATCTAAAACATACTTCCCAGATCCAACCACTACCATTACATCTCATCCAATGAAGTTATTTTCAAAGTGTGTGCGTAGTCCCTGCAATACCTGAATAAATGTTACTTATTGTTACCATCAATATTACCATTCTATTGTCCGTCAAGACTTAGCTAAGGTGCCAGCATCTATGGAAAGCCCTCTCGCTGCCTTAGGTGTCCCACTAAAATACTTTATAAATACATAATTCCATAAAATAACTTACCATAGCAAAGGTGTCTGTTTATTTCTATTTTCTGAGACTGTACAACAGTATCTTATTATATATCTTTGTATGCTTAATATCTAGCATGATTTCTTCCACAATGAAGATGCTCAATAAAGATTAATTATGATAGAGTAAAAACCTGATGCAATCAAATGTGAAAGTTATTAGGTGCATACTTTCATTTTTACCCGCAGGTTATAACTCTAAATAAAGCTATTTGTCTACAATGAGTGTGACATTGGTAAAGGTTATTATCACAAAACTGACCATTACAAAAAAAAATTACACACACACGCACACACACACACACACACATATATATACACACTGATACTTGTTTATTCATTCACCAAGTAGCTAATATTCTCCAGCAACAATGTTAGGTGTTGGTGATACAAAGATGAGTAAGACCTGTTATTTAAGAGCTTAAAGTATAGTGGGTATAACGGGGAAGTGAACAATTATAAGTGTGATAAATGCTATGATTATCTTATACACTTATATAGTGTTATAAGAACCCAGGCATAGTTGTGACACATATCCCTAGGATTTGAGGAAGGACTTGCCTGAGGAAGTGGCATGTAAGACAGATTTTGAAAGACATACAGAAGTTAGCTAGGCTGAAGGGTAGAGAAGCTTAGGCAAACCCAAGACAGAAAGTAGGAAGATGAAGTTAAGACCATGATATATTCAGCTATTGCAAATTTCAAAATGGATGGTGTCTACAGCTGAAGGTAGAAATAGCAAGAGATGAGGCTGAAGATGTGAGCAAAAGTTGGGCTTTTTCTTACTACATATATGACAGTTAGGTCTAAACTGACCTGAACCTATTCACTTCAACCATAGTAGTTCTGTTTTCATCTTTTTAAGTTGCTTATATTTCCACATTATATTTTCTTTTTAAGTTGGAATATTACTAACAGGGCAACACAAAAATATTTTATGTAGCACAGGTGAAGTGACTAGCTGTAATGTGGTAAATGGACTGGAGGGCTGGGCATTAGTCTGGAGGTTCTGAACCTACCCAACTGAGAAATGATGAGAGTCTGAACTAAAGAAGTAGCAGTGAAGTACAGAGAAGGGATATGGTAGATGGTTACTAGAGTTAGGAGAAGTAAGTGAAATTGTTTTCAAAGTGTGTACAAGGTCCCTGGAATAGCTGGATAAATGCTAGTTATTATTACTATCATGGTCATCACTATCATCATCTGTGGAACCTGATGACTGAATAAATTTGAAGGCTAAAGAAGAAAGGAAATCAACAGAAGTTCTCAAGAGTCTGAGTTAAACAACTGCATAGAGAATGTTACTGTTACAAGTGACTAGGAGTAAGATGGTGTCATTTATTGGGTTTTGTATATTCTGAAGTGAGAATGGCGTGGATTAATTTAGTATTAACCATGCTAAGTTTAAGCTGCCTATGGAACATCTAGATAAAGATGAAAAACAGTAAGATATATGGAAATTCAGGACAGATTCAAAGTAGGAGACATCAATAATGTAGGCAGACAACCATTATCCTCAAACAATGGTGCCCATTTCAGCCCTCAAAATCTAAGCTTAAGATCTGAGAGAATCAATACCTAGATGTACCTGATCTCTCAAATGCCAGAAAAAAAGTGATCATCACTTTAAGATGCTATTTTTTTAAAGCAATAAGATCTGAAGACAAACACATTCTCAAGCTTTTCTAATTAATGCACAATTTATCTAAGTAAGATCTAGCTTCTTAAACTCTTTTGCTTGAAAACCAATCAAATTTAGCAGTGAGGGGTTGTATGCCAACTTTAATGAAACTAATGCTAGTAAGTTCTGAAAGTCCATTACTATTTAGTGAGCAAGCTTCTTATACTCTAAATTAAGTTTTATTTTTGAAATATCAGTAAACCTTACACGATTTCTACAGTCTTGATTCTGGAAAGACCTCAGGTTTTGCAATAAGAAAGCACCACAGAAATTAGAATCTAAACTTAGACACGTATTAGGCAATGCAAAGTTAGAAAAATTACTTAGTGTCTCCATGCCCCACAATCCTCATTTGTTTAATCAAGATATAACACCACTTACCTTACTTGGATGTGATGGGAATCAAGTTATATAACATGTGTAAAGAAACTAAAGTGGTGACTAACATATAGTGTGGTTTCAACCAATAGTAGCCTTTATTATTACTCTATGTTTGAGAAACATGAAAGAAGTATTCTATTTTTAATTTAGGTTAGCTGAAGTCATTAAAAGTAAAGTTGGATTTATATTTTAAAGCATAGTGACCCAGCACCTGGGTTTTCAAGGTGGCAGATTCATTTTTGATATGTGAATCCATGATAGTCCAAAAATACTCAATTGGGAGATCAACACAAACAGTTGTGCATACAACAGTGAAAGAAAATTGCAAAAGCAGGACTTGTGCAAAAATGAATCCAATTTAAAAATTCCATCTAGTGGGCATGATGGAACATGAAAAAGCACTATAAAAATGGCAAATCTACTTATTCTTTATATTGTGGAATTCTATGAAACAACGCAGTTAATACCTAACAGAAAACAGAAAGTCCACTTCTTTTTCTTTCTTTTCTATTCCTATTTAATAAACACTTAAATTTCCAAGATACATAAAACACTGGGTAAGTGAAAGATTAGGGAATTGCTTTTTTTTGAAGGAGAATGCAAGAATGGAGAGCTTTAAAATGTACTTTATCTTAAATTTGAGTTTTATCATCACATTTAAGGGACAAACAAAAAAAAATTATAGACATTTTTACTAGTCAAGATCTTTCTAAATTTAAATTTCAATGACTTTTAAGAAAGCCACACTGAAAATCTACTGGCCGATTTTTACAACAATCAAATATGAAGCCTAAAACAAACAGTATATTTTGGTTGTATATACCCTCAGGTATACATAAGAAAAGGGCAGGTGTCATGTTTCCAAGCCTCTTACAGAATTACTTATTATTATATATACATATATATATATTTTGAGACAGAGTCTTATTTTGTCACCCTCGGTAGAGTGCTATGGCATCATAGATCACAGCAACCCCAAACTCTTGTGCTCAAGCAATTCTCTTGCCTCTGCCTCCCAAGTAGCTGGAACTAAAGGCACCAGCTAAAACACCTGGCTATTTTTAGAAAGAAGGTCTTACTCTGGCTCAAGCTAGTCTTGAACCTGTGAGCTCAAGCAATCCACCCATCTTAGCCTCCCAGAGAGCTAGGATTACAGGCATGAGCCACCACACCTGGCCCAGAATTACTTATTATTAAAAAACATTTAATAATTAAAAACATTATTTTCAGTAGAAAAAAATATGATGCTTTTCATTTACTGTCAAAGGAAACAAATCACTATTTCACTGAACAGCAAAACTTTCACATTATATATTGCACATATTACTGATAAAAAACAGTTCCCATCATTTTTCTAACTTGTTTATATATGATGTATAGATACATATGTACAGACATACAAGTGTGTTTATTTAAATTTTAATCTTGCATAGAGATACTTAGGAAGTATTAAATGTTATCATTGATAAACTTACAAATCAACATGCAGAACCCTCTGACCACTTCTTGAACTTGCAGCCGCAATGATGGATTTAGGCGAACCTATAAAAACAAATACCTATATTATTTAGAATGTAGGAAAAAATATATGTACATTATATGCAAAATGATCAATTTATGCTACTGCTATATAGTGTAAACAAGAAACTCATCCTTGTGCTTGAAATTATAAAGTATGTTCTTCTTAGCAAAATATCTCAAGAATGGAAGAAAAAGTATCCAATGTACTCAGCCCTAACTATGAAGCTAATTTATAGCTTTCACAAGGAGGCTATAACCCAATTATAGCACAAGAATATGGGGAAAGGGGCAAGGGAGGGGAGAGGAAGGGGGATGCTGGGTGGAGAAAGGGTAATTGGTGGGGCCACACCTACAGTGCATTTTAGAAGGATACAGGTGAAACTTACTAAATGCAGAATACAAATGTTTTCATACAATAACTAAGAAAATGCCATGAACTATTGTCAAATAGTTTGATGAAAATATTTCAGATTGTGTATGAAACCAGCACATTGCACCTCTTGATTGCACTAATGTACACAGCTATGATTTCATTAAGAGAGAGAGAGAGAGTTGGCCTATCCTTTGAAGCGTTGAAGCCAGGAAAAGCTTCTCTTTAACTATGAATGTCTTAGATGGCATCTTCTTCCAATATAAGATTCTTCTGTCTACGTTGAAAATCTATTGTTTCATGTAGCCATCTTCATCAGCGATCTTAGCTAGCTGGTCCAGACAACTGACTGCAGCTTCTGCATCAGCACCTGCTACTTCACCTTGTACTTTCATGTGATCAGATGGCTTCTTTCCTTAAACCTCATGAACCGATCTCTGCTGGCTTCTAATTTTCTTTTCTGCAACTTCCTTACCTCTCTCATTCTTCACAGAATTGAGGTCTTTCTGTGGATTAGGCTTTAGCTTAATGGGATGTTATGGCTGGTTTGTTCTTCTATTTAGACCACTAAAACTTTACTCACACCAGCAATAAAACTGTTTACTTTCTTATCATTTGTAATGTTCATTGGAGTAGCACTTTTAATTTCCTTCAAGAACTTTTCCTTTGCTTTCACAACTTGGTACAGGAGGCCTAGCTCTCAGCTTGTCTCAGCTTTCAACATGCCTCCCTTACTAAGCATAATCATTTCTAGCTTTTGATTTAAAGTGAGAGACATCCGAGGTGAGAGAATTGTTTGAGCCCAAGAGGTGGAGGTTGCTGTGAGCCATGATGCCATTGCACTCTACCAAGTGTGCAATAATAAAATAAAATAAAATAAAGTGGGAGACATCCGATCTTTCTTTTCACTTGAATATTTGAAAGTCATTGTGGGGTTATTAACTAGCCTAGTTTTAATTTTCCTGTGTATCAGAGAATAAAGAGGCTGAGCAGAGGGAATAAGACAAGAGAACAGCTGGTTGGTGGAGCAATAAGAACAAGGACAACGTTTGTCAATTTTGTTTATACAGGTACAGTTCACAGAACCCCCAAACAATTACAATAGTAACATCAAAGATCACTCATCACAGGTCACAATAACAGGTTCAATAATGAAAATGTTTCAAATATTGAGAGAATT
This sequence comes from Arctocebus calabarensis, assembly GCA_963573935.1. Classification (NCBI taxonomy): domain Eukaryota; kingdom Metazoa; phylum Chordata; class Mammalia; order Primates; family Lorisidae; genus Arctocebus; species Arctocebus calabarensis. Next base: position 41,932 of record CAUYON010025223.1, on the reverse strand, counting down.
ACCAAAATGTGACCCAGAGACACAGAGTGAGCACATGCTATTGGAAAAAATGGTGCCAATAGACTCACTGGACACAAGGTTGCCATTAACCTTCAATTTGTAAAAAACATATCTGTGGAACAAGATAAAGTGAAGTGCAATAAAATGAGGTATGCCTGCGTTTGCAAATCATATATCGATAAGAGGGCTAACATCCAGAATATATAACAACTCCTACAATCAACAATAGGAAAACAACCCAATTTACAAATAGACAAAGAATTTAAATAGACATTTCTCCAAATAAAATATTCAAATGGACAGTAAGCACATGAAAAGATGATCAATATCATGAAACATAAGGAAATGTACATCAAAACAATGAGAGAATAAAAAGGCAGAGATATACTTCCCATCCATTAAGGTAGCTACTATGAAAAAAGAAACAGAAAATTAGAAACGTCCATAGTACTGGATGTCCTAGTCATCATAATTAGGCAAGAGAAGGGGATCAAGGTATTCATATGGGGTCCAAGAAGGTCAAACTCTCACTCTTCACAGATGACATGATTTTATATCTGGAAAACCCCCACAGACTCAACTACAAAGCTCTTAAAAGTGATCCAGGAATGTGGCAGTGTCTTGGAATACAAAATCAATACTTACAAATCTGTAGCTTTTACATATGCCAACAATAGTCAAGCTGAAAATATAGTGAAGGACTCTATTCCTTTTATAGTAGTGCCAAAGAAGATGAAATACCTGGGAATTTACCTAGCAAAGGAAGTGAAAGATCTCTATAATGAGAACTATGAAACCCTAAGAAAAGAAATAGCTGAAGATGTTAACAAATAGAAAAACATACCATGCTCATGACTAGGAAGAATCAACATTATTAAAATGTCCATACTACCCAAAGCAATCTACAGATTTAATGCAATCCCTGTTAAAGCACCAATGTCATACTTTAAGGAACTTGAAAAAATAGAACTTTGTTTTAATATGGAATCAGAAAAAACTTCAAATAGCCAATACATTAGAAATAAAAACAAATCAGGAGGCATCACATGACCAGATTTCAGATTATACTATAAATCTATAGTATAAATCCCATTTATCAGTATAAATACTGATAAAAACAGCATGATAGTGGCACAAAAATAGAGATGTAGGCTCGGCGCCTGTGGCTCAAGCGGCTAAGGCGCCAGCCACATACATCTGAGCTGGCGGGTTCGAATCCAGCCCGGGCCCTCCAAATAGCAATGACAGCTGCAACCAAAAAATAGCCAGGCATTGTGGCAGGCGCCTGTAGTCCCAACTACTTGGGAGGCGGAAGCAGGAGACTTGCTTGAGCCCAGGAGTTGGAGGTTGCTGTGAGCTGTGACGCTGAAGCACTCTACCCAGAGCTACAGCTTGAGGCTCTGTCTCAAAAAAAAAAAAAATAGAGAGACATAGATATATGGAACAGAATAAAGAATCTAGAGATAAAGCAAGCTATATATCGTCATTTGATCTGTGATAAACTTGGGGAAAATATTGCCTATTTAACGAATGGTGCTGGGAAAACTGTATAGCAACCTGTAGAAGACTGAAACTGGACCCTCACCTTTCACCACTAACAAAAATTGATTCTCACTGGATAAAAGATTTAAACTTAAGACACAAAACCATAAAAATACTACAGGAGAGGGTGGCACCTGTAGTTCAGTGGGTAGGGCACTGGCCACATACACCCTGGCTGGTGGGTTCAAACCCAGCCTGGGTCAGCTAAACAATGACAACTGCAACAAAAATAGCCAGGCATTGTGACGGGCACCTGAAGTCCCAGCTACTTGGGAGGCTGAGGCAAGAGAATTGCTTAATCCCAGGAGTTTGAGATTGCTGTTATAACACTAGGGCACTCTACCAAAGAAGAGAGTTCCGGTAAAACACTTGAAGATACTGGCCTGAGAAAATATTTTAGGAGGAGGACTCCCCCCCTCGGCAATTGAAGCAATACCAAAAATATATTAATGGAATCTGATCAAGCGAGAAAGCGTCTGCACCACTAAGGGCACTGTTAGTAAAGCAAATAGACAGCCTTCAGAATGGAAGAAGATTTTTGCCGGTTATGATTCCGACAAAGGTCTGATAACTAGAATGCACAGAGAACTCAAACTAATCAATAAGAAAAGAACAAACAACCCCCTTTCTTAGTGACAAGAAACTTGAACAGAAACTTCTCTGAGGATGACAGGTGCATGGCCTACAAACACATGAAAAAATGCTCATCACTTTTAATCATCATCAAAACCACTTTGAGATATTTAACTCTATAAGATTAGCCCACATCACAAAATCCCAAAATTGCAAATGTTGGCATGGATATGGAGAGAAAGGAACACTTCTACACTGCTAGTGGGACTGCAAATGAATACGGGCTTTTTGGAAAGAAGTATGATGGAGAGTTCTTAAGGAACTAAAAGTTGACCTACTGTTTGATCCTGCAATACCAAAACTAGGTATCTATCCAGATGAACAAAAATCATTTTACAACAAAGACATTTGCACCAGAAGATTTACTGCAGCCCAATTCACAATAACCAAGCATGGAAGTAGCCTAAATGTCCATAAACCTATAAATGGATAAACAAATTGTGGTATGTTTACCATGGAATACTATGCAGCCATAAAAAAGAGGGAGACTGCATCTTTTATGTTTATCTGGATGGAGCTGGAACATATTCTTCTTAGTAAAGTGTCTCAATAATGGGGGGAAAGTGTCCAATGTACTCAATACTATTGTGAGACCAATATATAAACACTTACACATTCATATGAATGATAAAACACAAATACAGTCCAGAAAGAATGATGAGAAAAAGGGAGAGGGGAGTGGAGGGAGAGGGCGAATAGAGGGAGGGTATCTGGTGGGATCTCACCTATTGGACACAATGCAAGGGTACATTTCAAAAGAACTAAAAGTATATTATAAATGTCTTTCCACAAAAATAAGTAAATGAGGGTGTGGTTATGTTAATTTGATTTAAGCATTCCACATTGTGTGTCAAATCATCATATTGTCCCCCATAAATGAATACAGTTATGATTTAATAAAAATTAAGTTTTAAAAAAGGCAATGGAACAGAATGGAGATTCCAAAACCTGACTTGTAAATATAAGGTCACCTGACTAAGACACAATAGCACAGTAAGCATGGTTGTTTTCAATAAATGGTATACTGTCAACTGGGGATCCAAAAAGGAAAAAGGAAATTTTGACCTCATACCAGACACAAAAATCTATTTTTTATGGTATAGATCTAAATGTACAATAAATCAATAAAGCTTCTAGAAGAAAAACATAGGAAAATGGCCTTGCAGGTAGAAACAGATTTAAATGGAACACAAAGGTAAAGGGTGTACATGCTGGAAACGATCTGCCTAAGTAGGATTCTAAACTAGGGAAAGTTATTTAGCCTTTCTGTGCCTCAGTTCCCTCATCTATAAAATGACGATCATAGTGAGCAAAGAACTATTATGAGTACCCAATATGCTTATACGTGTAAAGTACCTAGAACGGTGCCTGACACATAGCAGGTGCTTAACAAGAGCTACTCTCATTGTCCTTTCTATGGATAAGGAAGCGAAGTGAGGACTTGCTTTCATTTTGTGTAGAAAATTTATCTGCTGCACTATTTTTTTTTTGAGACAGAGTCTCACTATGTCACCCTGGGTAGAGTGCCATGGTGTCACAGCTTACAGCAACCTCAAACTGTTGGGCTTAAGAGATTCTCTTGCCTCAGCCTCCCAAATAGCTGGGACTATAGGCGCCTGCCACAACGCTCAGCTATTATTTTTGTTACAGTTGTCATTGTTGTTGACCCGGCCCAGGCCAGGTTCAAACCTGCTAGCCTTGGTGTATGTGGCTGGCGCTGTAACCACTGTGCTATGGGAGCTGAGCCTACCTGCTGCACTTTTGCATACAATCTCTCTTTCTTTTTTTTTTTTAATGAGCTGCCTATAAGAGTCACAGTTTGCCTTTCTTTCCCTTACAGATCACAATCCATAGGCATGTGTTGAACATCTACCTGCCATGTGCTGGACTCAGGTTTGGGAGCTGGGAGAAGGTGGGGAAGATGCTTCTAGGGGAAGCAGCTGGCAGATATCTTCCCAGTCTCCAGAAGCTTTGTGCATGGTAGGGCAGTAAGATACAGACCTGAGAAACTACTGAAGAATGCGGCAGTCCATAAGAAAGTGCTGCGCTTCACAAAATAATTCCTTAGAAAGCATGACAGATGTTGCAGGTGCTATTCATACACATGGAAGCAATTGTACATAGCCATGTAAGTACTTAAGGAGCCGTAAGAGGAAGAAATCAAAGGCATAGGAGAGGTTGGTGAGACTGAGTCATGAGAAGTGGTGAGTACTTGCCCTGGAAAACAGCTCTAAAAGGTGGCAACCCCGAACGCTGGCAAGATTTGCTCTATTTGCTTAAGAAACACCCTGAACTGGAATTGCCTGGGCGGGGATTACAGGTTTGGACAACGGAGCCCTGGCAGAGAGAGGAAAGAGAGGAAGTCAGCGGGGGGACACCCGCCCACGACTCTCTCCCTGATGACATCAGCCCTCTCCCTGGGCACATTGTCAAATGATAACTCTAAGAAGCCCTTTGTGTCCTGGGACGGTACTACTGATCCACTTTCAGCAGAGGAAAATATATCCGTCTTCCCCTTCCTTCTTTCAATTTCTTATTTTGTTTTTTGTTTTTTTTATTTTTTATTTTTGTGCAGTTTTGGGGTGGGGCTGGGTTTGAACCTGCCACCCCTGGCATATGGGGCCGGCGTCCACCTCCTTATGCCACAGACGCCTCCTCTTATTTAATCTGATTTGGAGTAGAAACCAAACACCAGTTCTCACTACTACCCAGAATCCTCCAAAATCAGATGACTAAATCAAAAAGAAATGAAACTCAAAAAACAAGTCAGCATCTTATGCTGTGAACCCATGCAAGTAGGCATAAAGATTGGAAGGCCACAGATTCACTAATCCTGTAGATATATTGCCAAATTTATCCTTAATTTCCCAGTCTTGTCTGCTTAATACTCCAAGCTCTGGTAACTGAAATGGGTGAATTATCAGTCTGTAGACTGCCCAAGTTCAGATTCATCCTTCTTTCTTAGCTTAATTTTTTTGCTATTCACCACTTATTCTGAAATCTCCATCAGAGAGTAGTAGAAAAAAAGGGATTGAAACGCAGTTAGCTAAATGTCAGGGAAGAGGTAGAAACATATCTGAAGGCAGTGTTTTTATTTTTAATTATTAGATTATTGTATTAGTGTTTTTCCTTTATCTAGTCTCCCTCTTTCTCAAGCTTTTAAAACTCTCCTCCTCCCGATCCTAAATTATGAAGGTAATTTGGGCTCAGATATTGCTTGGTCCTGGCTAGAATTTTTGACTGTACAACTTCCTGTTTAGATATGGTTTCTAAGGATTTAGTTATTACAAGTAATTTCTCTTGATTACCGAGTTCCAGATATAAATAAAAGAGAAGCACATTTGAATCCTATTCCTAGATTAAAAAGTTTGTATCTAACTTTAAGTGTTTCCAAAGGAGCAAATTATCTTCCACCCACGACCCCTGCTCTTCCTGTTATTTTAGAGTCTGGTGCCACCAAATCTCATCTGGTGGCATCCATTCCGTTTCCTAACCCAGATGCCCTAGTTTCTGCCCCTAGCAATCCCAGGTCCTGCTAACTCAACCTACAACTCTTTTCTCCTCCAAAGAAAAGACATGTTCAATCAACAGTGCCCCTCAGCCTAGAGGCTGAAGGTCAAAAGCTCCATGATCAATCTTCTCCTTGGCCCGCCATTTCCACATTTGCACTTTCTATCCTCACACCTGACTCCCCTGTGGCTGCCCAATGCCCCTGCTGTTTCCTACCTCCGTGCCTTTCTCTTACCAGAATCCCTCCCCAACCCTGTCACTGCTTTCTTCACCTTAGTTCTTTCAGGGGCCACCATCACTCCATTCTCTAAGCCAGTTTGTAACTGTTATCTGTGTCTGTATCACCTGCACCTGGCTTGGCACAAAGCAGATGCTCAAAAAATATTCACCAAATACACTGAAGAAATAGCGGCATTTAACATGTATGTTTAAAAGTTAGGTATGAAAACTGCAGCATATATGTGAGTAGGAAACAAAACAAAAGTGTTTTCAAAAGTTTTTCATTGCTTTGGATCCAACGCACAGAATCGGTCTTTTGTTCTTCCCACAAATCAGTGGCGTGGAGCCAATGCATTGGATTGCTTTGGCTTCCTGAATAATCAGAGTAAACATCATTGCATTACTTATTAAATGCAGGTGCTAAGTGCTACACATAGATTATTTCATTTAATCCACAGAGCTGCCCTCTTAGGTAAAAACTATTGGTCCATTTGAGGAAACTGAGACTTAGTAGAATTGTTAGTCGTTGGTGGAGCTAGGATTTGGAATCTAACATCGGACCCAAAGTTCACACTCCTAACCATTATAAGCTCCATGGGAATTAGAGGGTAGCATATTGGTGAAAACATGTGGAGTTGAGATTAGTTTTGAAAATACCTTTTCAGAAGAAATCTATATTTCTCTGACAAGAAGTCAGAGCACATTAAAATTGCAGGCACAAACTCACAGTCTGAGTCCTCCAGGCACAAATCAGAAAGCCATTTCCATCTTTTCTAAAATCTTACACATATTTGATTTGTTTTCTTAACAATCATTTTAGTACCTAATGCCCCAACTTCATGCTTTTTTTCTCTCTCAGATCTTTATGACCCCTGCTAGACCGATTGCACCCTTGACTATGAACCGCGTTGGAGATTAACATTGACTTCTTGTCTCCCAGGAAGCTCTGCTCAGCCGGCTCTCACACTGGAGTTGAAACTGATCACTGAGCATGGGACGAAGATGAAGACTGGCATGTGGCGGCCGTGCTGGGTGGGAATGCAAATTGCCTGAGTCTCACTCAGCAAGGTGGGATTCCATTGGGATGTTGAAAAAGCCCAGTTGTGGGAAAAGCAGATACATGCAACCTCAACCCTCATCTCATTTTCTCTGGGACCTTGGGTTGAGTGGCAGGCCGGATGGCCAGCTCAATTTCAATGGCTCCCTCTTCACTGTGCCTGAGGACCCGCTCATGGTCCTGAGGTCAGGACATCTAAATATGGGCAGTCATATCCACTTTTATTTTGAGAGCTCTCTCGGAGAAATGATGCAACTGACACACAGTTCTCCCTTTCTTCTCACCTGATTCCCTTCAGCTGTCTCTTAAAATGCTCTCCACCTGCCTCATTCTTCTCAGAGGTGGGGAACCGACACCCCAACCCCAATGAATCAAAATAGGCACTTGCAACTCCTAAAACTTAACTGTGTACACTGGATTTCTTTCCCTTACAATAATATGAGTAAATCAGATGTTTGCAAGGTCCATGAACTACAGATAGACAGATAGATAGATAATAGAAAGAAAGATAGATGATAAATAGATAGATAGATAGACAGATAATAGAAAGAAAGATAGATGATAGATAGATAAATAGATAGATAGATAGATAGATAGATAGATAGATAGATAGATAGATAGATAGATAGACAGACAGACAGATAGACAGACAGACAGATGTTAGAGGGACAGATCCGGAACTAAAAATAGGAGCCAGTGAATGCTTTTTAAATTCCTTTGAAAATGTTTAAGGAAGCCCACTGTTTTCTCATGGCCTTTATTTTTTCTGTTTACAAGTACATTATGACCCAACTCTAATTATCTTTAGGTCTAGGAGGTCAAGAACAAAAGGGCTGAATTAACATAGAGGAATCATCACAGAGCACACAGACTACGATGGAATCCACCATACGGTTTTGTGTGTGTGTGTGTGTGTGTGTGTGTGTGTCTGAACACAGTAGCTTAGCAACACATATTTGCTTCCTGTTATAAAAAAAAAAGATGGACCCTAGCAAATGAAGAGTTCCTGCAGGATGAATCATGCAGGAGGCCACCGTTTTCCTTTAGTCACGGCGTAGCACCCTAAAAAATGGTCACAAGCCACTCTCCTGAGGAAAAGTCTATGTCCATAACAAGACTGAGGTCAGGATGGAAATTGCTCCAACAACAAGCCCAAAGACCCTAGCAGGGCCCTCAAAAAGCTCCTGTTGCTGGTTCCCAATGCCACTGCCCTCACTCCAGCTCAGGGAGAAGGAGCCCTGGAGGCTGGCTGTGTTCAGGCCAGGCCAGAACCCACCCCCGCTGCGGGTGGGACTGTGCCTTCCCCTACACACACCCCTTAGTTTGCATTCTGCATTCTTCAGACTTTGTTGTTTTAAACTCTTGTGGGTTTATGCACATGTGTGTGCATTAATTACGGTAAAATGCACATAACATAAAATTTACCATCTTAATTGTTTTTAAATATACAGGTCAGTGACATTAATTAAATGTACTTGGTTGTGCAATCAATCTCCAGGACTCTTTTTTATCTTACAAAACTGAAACTCTGTACCCACGAAACAATAATTCCTAACTCCTCCCACCCCCGGCCCCTGGCAACCACCATTCTACTTTCTATTTCTATGAAGTTGACTTCTCTAGGTACCTCCTATAAGCGGAGTCATACAGTATTTGTCTTCACTTAGCATAATATTGTCAAAGTTGTGGTAGCATACGCCCAAATTTTCTCCCTTTTTCCAGCTGAATAATATTCCATGTCTCATGCTAGTTTTGTCCTAGCTATAAAAGATTTGTGTGAGGTGAGCAAAGTAAGATCATGTGATTTCCCCACTCATCTCAGCCCCAGAAAGCGAACCTGATGCCTGGAATGTACATGTGGTTGGGCTCAAAGAAGTGTGTCAGACTGACAGCTGACAAAATTGTATGCTTTTGCTTTTTTTGCCAGGGAAGGGATTCTTAGTTTTTCTTATCCCTTTAAGGGGCTCTTTGACCTCTAAATGCTAAAGATCCATTGTCCAAACTATTTCACTAAGGTTGAACTGAGAACTGGGAAGAATTGTCATTGTTTCTTTTATCTTGGCACCCAGTTCCAGGAGGTCACCATAGTTCTCTGAAAGTCCTCTGTGCTTTGTTTTTTGTTTGTTTGTTTGTTTTTGAGATAGAGTCTCGTTTTGTCACCTGGGCTACAGCGCAGCAGCATTGTCAGAGCTCACTGTAACCTCTAATTCTTGAGCCCAAGCAATCCTCCTGCCTCAGCCTCCTGAGTAGCTGGGATATAGTGCGCCACCATGCCCATCTAAGTGCTTTGTTTTGTTTGGTTTTTATTTTTAGAGACGATGTCTTGCTCTTGTGTTCAGGCTGTTCTCCAAATCCTGCAAAGTGCTGGGATTACAGGTAGGAGTCATAGATTTGGTCTAATTATTGTTTATAGTCCATAAGAAATTATGTCTGCAATGCCGGAAAAAAAAATGACACTAAAAATATTCTAACCAGATTCGATTTCAAAGTAGTATGGTAATGGTAGGTGGAAAAGAACACACAATCATGGGAGAGAGAAAGGGTTCAGACACTATCAGAACCTGCCAGTGAACCACACAGGTACCAGCCAGGTGTGTGGCCTAGATGTGAATTTACTAAAGGACTGTTCTTGGGTAACGTCTTCTTAAATGATGCTGCCCTGGGGAGAAAATTCCTCTTCATGCTAAAGTCTAGAGAAAGTTAAACTTCTGATACAAACTGGTATATGTCTACTTCACTAACAAGAAAAACTCTGGAACTGATGTTATCTTTTAACTTTAAAACTTGGCCACCAGGAAGCTCAGCATCATACTGGTGGCTCATATGTAAGTCCACATGATCTCACATTTTTGTTGTATTATCCAGCTTTCTTCTCCCTTTCCCCCCTCTGTACCTCTAGTTTATGACCTCTGTGGTCTGAATTCTATTTTGGGATTTCTCAGCTGTTGCAATCCCTTATAGAGAGAGATTTGTGCTCTGTGACACAGATGAGCAGGGTTGCACGAGGACATCTGCTACGCTGGGTACTTTCTGCTTCCCTCCCAATGCCCCACTCTCCCCACCCCACTCTGCTCTGGGTCTTCCCACCAGGCTGGAGGTCGGCAGTGACCCTGCGCTTCTACCAAAGCCTTCTTAGGATGTGAGTTACTATCCCCTCCAATTGCCCCTTCAATGCCAGAGTGACAACAGCTCCCCCACTCTGCTCCTGTGGGCCCCATGATATGTCCCCAGTCCTTCCTGGCTTCTTTTCCCTGTGCCCATACCTATGAAAGGCTTGGCCGTTCTGCCAGCAGGAGGGGCAGGGGGCTGCCATCTCTCCCACCACACCGTTTGTCCCAGGCCTGCTGCTTGGTGCGTATTTCTGTGAAAGTACCAGCTCGCTGTTGCCTCTGAATCTTCCTACACGCTTCTGCCTCCACCTCACATCCCCGCTCCTCTGCACCCGTGTAGACACTCAGGGGCTCAGGGAACGGACCATCTCACTGAGTTCATCCTTCCTGAGTCTGTCTCCTCCAGGCAACTCTCAGTTCCCAGGACAGGGTGATATCTGATTATTTCTTGTCTTCTCAATACCTGGCATCCAATTATAAGAAAACAAAAACTGTTGAACAGATGAAGGTGTGAAGGACAAGCCCCAGGTTCATCCATTGTGCGAGCTCTTTCCTGAGCCAGCACCTGGCCACCGCTAGGCTGTGTCCTGAGAACTTGCCTCCAGAATGTCATTTCACTCCATGGCTGTCAGCACTGGCCACAGCCTGGAGAAGCATCCAGGTAGGACTGGGCTGATCAGTCCATGGAGGGGATACAGAGGTACCTCCAAGAGGGACTGGAGAAGTTGGAAGGTGGAGAGGGTTGTGGAGGGCCCAGCATGCACCCCGCAGAGGCTCCTGGGCTTGACTTCAAGACATTTGGAGATCCCTCAGGCTCCAGGGGCAAGATGGCACAGCAAAAGCGATCCAAAGACAGTGGGTTTGGAGATAGATGTGAAAGAAATGGGAAGGAAGTGGTGTAAGGACAGAGCACCCGAAGAGGGGGGAGCAGCCAAGCATCGAGAGTTAAGAGAAAATGACCACGGGTGTTCCCACAAAACCAACTGACCACGGGTGCCCACAAAACCAGCTGACCACAGGTGCCCACAAAACCAGCTGACCACAGATTCACCCCACAAAACCAACTGACCATAGTGCCCCACAAAACCAACTCACCACAGATGCCCCACAAAACTGACCACATATTCACCACATAAAACCAACTGACCACAGGTGCCCACAAAACCAACTGACCACAGATTCACCCCACAAAACCAGCTGACCACAGATTCACCCCACAAAACCAGCTGACCACAGATTCACCCCACAAAACCAACTGACCACAGATTTCACCCCACAAAACCAATTGACTACAGATTCACCCCACAATACCAACTGACCACAGGTGCCCCACCAAATCAGCTGACCCCAGCTGCACCCCACAAAGCCAACAGCTCCCACTCCTCTAGTATCCTCCCCAAGTTCTCCCCTGTACCCTGTGTAACCATGAAAACCTGACCGGTGGTTACAGAAATGGGCTGCTTTTGAGCAAATTCAGTGTCCTAAGGATGTGGCCTTTGGGGTCCTGAAAACTTCAGTCCAGCTCCGGTTCTCTCATCTACAATGTAAGACACTGACAGTGGTAGTGGTCGTGTGCTTCTACCAAAGGCCCAACTCCTACCCAGCAGCCTTCTTAGGATGCTAACAACTGTCCCCTCCTCTCGCCCTTCAATGCCAGAGAGAGGACTGCTCCTCCATTCTACTGGCACCCACCACCCCAGTTTATTTAAAATATTGTTTATATATGTAGAATATGTACTTCATGGCGCATAATACAAATTCTACTATCTTTATTTCTATGCTTAATTTCTAAGGTGATCAACCAAGAGGAAATCAGCTATAAATGCCCAATAAACCCAATCTCTACTAAATCTATGCATCATACTCCAGTAAGAAGGGAGAAGGCCGGATCAGAAACACCATATATACTGTTTTGTTTTGTTTTGTTTTGTTTTGTTTTGCTTTGCTTTGCTTTGCTTGAGACAGAGTCTCCCTCTGTGACCCAGGCTAGAGTACCTTGGTGTCAGCCTGACTCACAGCCACCTCAAACTCCAAGGCTCCAATGATCCTCCTGCCTCAGCCTCCCGATTCGCTGGGACTACAGGTGTGTGCCACCATGCCCGGCTAATTTTTCTATTTTCAGTAGAGATGGGGTCTTGTTCTTGCTCAGGCTGGTCTGAAACTCCTTAGCTCAAACTATTGTCCCACCTCAGCATCCCAGAGTGCTGGGATTACAGGCATGAGCCACTGTGCCACACCCTGTTTTACTGTTTTAATCACAAAAGTTTCAGGTTTGCAATTCCTACACCATGAGACCTGGGCCTCTTTACCACACATTTTCATAACTCCTCCCAACAACCCCAGAAGTTCAGTATCGTGTCTCCCAATTTGAAGAGAGGCCACTGAGCCTAAGCAGGCTAAAGGATTTGTTAGGGGCCCCAGCCCTGGAAACAGCAGGAAGGGACAGAAGGGTTGGCCCTAAAGTTTGTGCCTGTCCTGCAAGGTCGTGCCTTCTCCAAGGGACATTTTCAGTGTTTCCAGTGCTATTTAGACAGCATTGTGGCCAAAAGTATGAAACTCAGTGATTATACCTATTAGAAAACCCTGTGTATTTATGAAAACTAATGTTCTGTGGAGTGTGACGAATTCCTACCTGCTGAATGAAGATATGCATTTGCATATACAGAGTCGTATCCTAAATTCTTCATTAAAGTTGAGCACCTGTCCTCTTGGCCTCCCTTTCCCGAACAAGCCAGTAACCGGCAGCACTCAGAGAATGTGCTCGCCCCTGCTGATGCTGCCGGCGCTGGGTGACCAGCTTGCCAGGGAAGTCAGGGCTCGCGCCTGTCCTCCGATACTTCTCTAACATTCCTGTCCTTCTGTGTAATGTTTGGAGCGTTTCTGAGCATGTCACCCGCCTGTGTTACATCCTCAACACGTCCACAGATACTCTGAGGTTGGTGGAGTTGAGCGAAAACATAAAGCCCAGAGACAACTGAGCAGTAATCATTTCTGTCCTACACAAGTGCTATTTTGGTGTCTTGGCCTTGTACCTGACACATGAACGAGAATTCTGAGTGGAAACATAGATGTCCATTAGTATGAGAAAAGAAGGAGGGCGTGGGACCTCAGAAAGTTCTCTTGGAGCTCAGCGCCCCGTTCACTTGACCTTGCTCCCCGACAAGACAGAATGCCAAGGACCTATCTGTGTATGTCCAGGCCCAATGGCCACTTTCATCTAGCCTGTCTTTAAAATGCCCTACAAGGAAACAAAAGACAAATTATGATAGCACACACTTTAAGGCCTACGAAATGCACCCAAATGTTGTGATTTATGTGCTCTTTGAAACAAACTAGAGAGGCCCTCAAGGCAAATGTTACTGTGTTTATATGACACATGTGGAAACTGAGGCACGGAAGTGAAGTCAATTGGCCACAATCAAAGAACTGGTAAAATCAAAACTCAAATCCAGAATCCAGTTGGTCTGATTCCAAGTCCAACGCTCTTTTACCTCACTCTGTGTGTGTGAGTGTGTGAGTATGTATGTGTGTGTATATTATAGATATTTACATTGCAGCCCGTAGTGCTAGAAGTAAAACTCCATAGATAAAATTTGAGAAAGTACCAAGACAAGGCGACTCGCACTCCTAGTCAAAGACCCCTCGTAGCAGCCCTATAAATGAGCACTTTCCTCCTAACTCGCTGGCCCTGTTTCCCCACCCAGACTGTGGGTGTCACTCCTTCCTGCTCTGATAGCCACTGTCCTTCAGAGACCTGCCAGTTTCGGGAAACACACAGGGCTGCACATAGAGTCCCCCTGCATTGCCCAGAACCATGAGGACACAGAAATGGAGCAAATGCTAATCTTTGATGCCATGACTTGGCTGCTCCCCACTCCTGCCTGCTCCTCCCCATTCCAGGCCACTTGTTGCATCCCCCCTACACTTGGAGGCCAGGCAATGTAATATTTGCCACCTGCTGGTTTCTCACACGAAGAGGTACACAGCCTTTTCCCCAGAGCACAGAAGAGAAAACTAAGGCTCAGAGACAGGAATTCTGATTGAGCTCAAGGTCACTTGGCAAGGTCACAGCAGAGCTGGAATTCCAATGCCACAATGGCTGACCTCTCATTATTTCCGTGCATCACATGAACACACTGAAGGCCCGTTGCAATTTAAAGGAGCCCTCGTGTCACTGCAGAGGCGTGGTGGATGGGTCTGGGAAAAGGGCCCAGCTTTCCTGGCGTCCAGTTTGGGCCCCCAGCCACAGGATCATGCCACTCTTCTCAGCAAACAATCTAGAAGTGGACAGCAGATCTCTCCTCTCCAGGCAGTCAAATGTGGGGGGAATTTTCCAGATGAGAATTACGGGGAAAAAATACAAAACAAGGAGTTCGGGTTAACATACAGATCTATGGTCAAAATACCAAAAGGGAAAGTACGGTAATTCACACAGGGCTTCAAACGAAAACAAAGGAGGGAAAATTGAAACAAAAGCTATCTCATTGACAATCTGCCATTTCCTTTTTTCCAGTTGTTTTTTTTCCCCCCCTCTTGGGAAACTGGCATCTGTCTCTCCCTTCACCAAGCGCATAACATGTAAGGACAAGGGCTTGAATAGCTGGTCTAATGAGGCATTAATATGATGTGACATACAGGCCTCTGGAAGCTCACCAGACTATACCGTCAGTAGCTGGGCAAATGGTTTTTTACCTGCTTTGGAAGCTATTTTTTGACACTTAAACAGGGCCACAGGTTTTAAAGTAGCCTCCTTTCCTGGATTTTATTGCCTGGTTCCATACGGATTGAGGAAAAATAATTAACTTTCTCTAACATTACTTAACACTGAGCAAAAACACTATAAAAAAACAAGGTAATTTAGCAAAAATAAAGTTAAAGTGAAAAGTTTAAGTGTAACATAAGACAGACAAATATGAAAGTAAATAACCCAGGAAGAAGGAAAAGAAGAAATCTATCTCTGGGCCAACCACCCCTTTTTATTTATTTATTTTTAATTTCAGATTAATATCAGAATACTCATGACTAAGTTTCCTAGTTTGTGATCATTAGGAAAAGTCCTAGCTCTATTTGAATCCTTCACCCAAGAGGTGAGCTGTATACCCCTGCATTGCATTCATCAGGCAGGAGTTTAAAGAACCCCTTCCCTTTCACCCTCTCTCTGCCTCTTGAATTGAATTGTGTTTTTCCTCTCCTCTAGACCTGTAGTTGTTCATCTATAGTTTCAAATTAGTATTGAGCACATGGGATGCTTGGTTTTCCATTCTTGAGATACTTTCCTACGAAGAATGTTCTTCCACTCCATCCAGGTAAGTACAAAACATATAAAGTCCCCATCTTATACTATTCAGCCATAAAAAAAAGATCGAGAGTTTACAACTACCCTTTATTAAGTTTAAGCAAACACTTAAAATGAGCCCTGTGCTAAGGTAATCCGTTCAACTGGGCCACCCTGTGAACACAGCTGGTTCTGGTGTTTTCCTTCCTAACACACATCCCTTCACGAGCAGCTCTGACTGGTTCTGTTCATCTAGTATCACAGTTAGTGGTTGGTGAACTAGGCAGAATTTTTAGGAACAGCTTTCAAGATTCTCCACCCTAGTGCCCAGAACCCAGGAATATGGTGGAATGTCACATCATGTTGTGTTATATATATAGCACAGGTGACCTTCACAAAGGGCCCATAAAAGCAGGGAACCTTCTCCAGCTAGTGGTAGAGAGGAAGGTGGAAGAAGTCAGGACAGACGCAGGAGAAGGGCTTGAGGCACCATTACCGACTTGAAGATGAAGGGGCCCATCTGAGAAGGAAGGTGGGTGCTTCTAACAGAGAGAGTGACCCATGAACCTCAGTCCTACAATCACAAGGAACTGGATTCTGCCAACACTTTGAATGAGCTCAGAAGCAGATTATGTCCCAGAGCCTCCAGGCAAGAGCCCAGCCAGCCTTAGAATACATGAGCCAAGCCCAGCAGAATCCACAGCAACACCCAATCAGCAGAACTGGGCATGGTTTTAAGCCTCCAAGTAGGTGTTCATTTGTTAAAGCAGCAACAAAAACTCACACAGCTGACAAAGTTGAATCATGATATCACACAAAGACAGAAACACAGAAAAAGAAAAAAATCAAGAGAGACTGTGAAGAGGAAAGAGCCAGGATGAATGAGGGTTCAGGCTAGAACTCTGTAAGTCGCTTCTTAGCGCCTTGTCAAGTCCTGGTTTGGTCAATTCAGAGCATTAGGGAACTAAGAGGTAACTAGAGAAGTCCCTTCCAATCCCTGGAAAAGAGAGAATGTTTCTCTTTCCAAATGCAGTCGTGGATTTCTCTGTTCTTCTTGGTCTGTGTCTGTGAACGTCTCACCTGGTGTTCGTGAGTCTAAAAGTTTTGCCTGGTTTGACAGGTGAGGAGGGAAGTTAGACCATGAGGCAGGTGTCCGGGTAGGATGCAGAGGGCACTTCAGCCTCTGCCTCCACAAGCCTCTGCCACATCTCCTTCCACCCTCTCATCCATTGACTCATTTCTCAGCTTCTTCCACAAATGTTTCCCTTTTTCTGTTGGCTTTCCTCCAGGTCACAATCTTGGCCGGTTTCTATTTCTCAGAGGCAGTCACGATACCTGGAAACAATATGACTTTGGGTGAACTTTATTCTTGAAGGACTCTCTCCAATGTTGAATCAATCTAAAATAAGGTTGAAGCAGAGAATAATGGAAGGTTTTAAGGGGCATCGGGAAATGTAAAATTCCATCATCACTCTTCTATATTTCATCCAAGGGCTTTCACCAGCTGAGGTCAGCCAAGGATTTAACTTACTCCTCAAGTATATTCAAGCTTTCATTTCAATCCAACAAACATTTATTGCGGGCCTCCTACAAGTGCTAGGCACTGGTACTAATGGATTCACCCATAGCAGGGAAACTTGGCAGAGATAATTAAAACACAATCACCTAATTGGATCGAGACTTTGGCAAGACATTCCCAGTAGCCATGGCCCAGGGCAACTGGGCAACAAATCCAGCGAGCAGGAGGCATGTTGCAGAGGATCCCGCAAAGTGCAAAAACCCAAGTGGAAGAGTCTTGGTTCCCTGTCCACTCCACAAATCCTCCCTGAGCACTCCTCTACCTGGGCAGTAGGCTATGGGCTGGGAAGGCCACAAAAATCAAACAAAGAGTCCCTCTCCTCTCCAGAAGTTTTCATCCTAGGGCTGGGCAGTACTTGTCCACAAAAATGGTCTTAGAAAAGGAAAACCTTTTCCATTGTAAAGATCTAGCAACATAGCAAGACCTGGTCTCAAAAAAAAAAAGATGTGTGATTCAAACATTCCCTCCGATTTGAGATTTCTGCTATCTGGATCAAAATTTCTCTTTCCTTTTTGGTATTCCCATGGTACTTTCAATAGCTTTAATGAGACATAATTCATATATCATAAATTCACTCATGAAAGAATTTTCAGACTATTCATAGAATGGAATCATATATACAGGGTTTGTGACTGGATTCTTTTCTTTCACTTAGCATGTTTTCAAGGCTTGTCCAAGCAAGGCATATGACTATACTTCATTCATTTTCATTGTTGAATAATATTCCAATGTATGGATATACCTTATTTTGTTTATCCACCCATCACTTGATGGCTAATTGGGTTGTTTCCAGTTTTGACCATGAAAGATAACGCTGCCATGAACAGCCATGCCTAAGTTTTTTGTGTCCTGTAGTATTTTGTACACAACTCCATTATAACTTTGCTCCCTTTATATTTTAGTTATTTCTCTATTCCTCCCCACTGGCTTACAAGATCTTCCAGGACCCTACCACTCTCAGACCTGCTATTGTCACAGGCAAATCTGATGAGTAGGTGCATGAAGGAAGGAACTGAGCAAACGATGAATGGATTCTATTTTGTGCAACAGGGAACAAGCATGGTCATATGTATTTTCCAATAAGGAAAGGAAGTGTCTTAGCAATAAGCCAGGAAGGCATTGGCAGAGGAGGAAGAGAAAAATCCTAAACTCACCTAACTGAATGAATGATATGAACAGCACCTCCCAGGTGCGTGTGAACTTTGCTTTGTGGCTTCTCTTGTCCTGTCATTAGCCTCACCTCGTGTGAGACGTGAAGCTGGTAGGAGAGGCTGTTGTGAAAGGTAAGTGAAGCGCCTGTTTGAGTGTCTACCCCACAGAGCACCCTCCATTCCCACAGCTCAGTGGAAAGCACGGAGCCCTTCCCACGGCCACTTGTCCCCATGCCCACAACTCTCCCTCCATCCTGCTGGCTTCTTTCTCGGTATGGAGTTCCACGTTATTCTAATCCTATATTTCGAGTGTCCTGAGGGTATGGGACATGGATATGTGCAAGAAATCCCTCCAGGCCACACCTTCTTAGTGCCCAGGATGTGGCTAAAACCAACAGGATGGCTCATCTGAAGGCCAAGGGCGGAAAGAGCTTCCTGCAGACACCCAGGCGAGCAGCGGGGCCAGCAGGGCGCTGGCTGCAGGGAGCATCTCTTTCCATCCTCCTTAGGGATGGTTCGGACCTGCCCTAAAGTCCCCCAGCGCTTGTCTCCAGTACAGCCCGGAGTTCACTGCACGGAGAGTGCGAATCATCCTCTTTGGAGCTGACTGGAAATGACCAAGCACGTTAAAGGAAGAGAACAGGAGCCTGCCCGGTGCTATTTAGAGACCCTGATAGGCTGCCTGACCTCTGAGAGCCTCCCAGCCTCCTGACCCTATGTGCTGAAAGCACGGACGCAATGATGTCACCTCGCTGGACAACTTCAGTCACTGCAGAAGTTCAGGAGGTTCCTAGTGACAGCTCATGGTGCACAGACCCTAAAATAACTGATTAAGAGGTGGATGCTATTCTAAAAAGTACAGCCTGTTCTGTTTTGGATGCCAGGGAATTACGTCACTTTATCTGTCCCCTTCACAAAGGGCTGCTGTTCTGGGGTTCTGGAGTGCCAGCTCCCGACGCCTACTATACTACACACTCCTGCACACTCCAGGCCAGGATTACCAGCCAGGTAAAAGGTAGGAGTTTCGCCTTTGATCCCCATTGAGGGAGACTCTCAAACATTGCACCGAGCCAAAAGGCATTCCAGGGGGACAAGTTTGCTGTGTGGGAGGACCGCCCCAGAGCCCTGAAACGCACAGGACTCTCAGCCAGAGGCCTGGCCCAGCTGAGAAAGGAGCAGCAACTTCTCCCTCAAGCCTGTGACGAGTGCCAGAGGGGAGAGGAAAGTGACCAAGCCCCGGGAGTGGGAGGGATTAGTGCGCTCCCACTTCATGGGCCCAATCTAGGGGTACGGCTTTTGGGTGCAAGACACAGTTACAACAGGGACTTTGCCTAATAAATTCAAATATTGTGAACTGGTTGTTTGTATCCTTGCATTAACCTAAACTTAAAAATACTGTCCATAAATAATTCTAAAATGATCCATTCGTGGGTCGATGGGCATTTGGGCTTCTTCCACGACTTAGCAATTATGAATTGGGCTGCAATAAACATTCTGGAGATGTTGGCATGGATGTGGAGAAAGGGGAACACTTCTCCACAGTTCTATTCTTGCCTTTAATTTTCTAATTATTTTTCCTCTTCTCACAGGTTAAGATAGAATGAGTGGCCTAGACTTGCATAACTCAAAGTATGGTCTCTGGACAGCATAAGTACTAATTGGGGAATTGTTAGGAATGAAGAACTTTGGCTCTCATCCCTTACCTAGCATTTACTAAATCAGGATCTCAGAGAGTGGGAAGCAAGAAACTGGGTTTGCTCTGATGTCAGATCATTCTTCTGTACGTAGAAGTTTGAGAATCATTGGTATGGATTGTGGTAAAGAAGAATCCTAATTAAAGCTGATAATACAGACTTTATACAGTATCTCGGAAGAAGGGAAAAAGATTTCTTTTTCAAGAAGTCATCCAAGCTCAAGTTCAATTCATGCAGAGGTCACTAGGTGTTTGTAAGGGAGAAAGAAGGAAGCAGGATATGATATAAAGTGGAAAGAAGGTTGGCCAATGTCGGCAGACCACCTTGGCTTGAGAAATGGTGGTTTCTTGGAGGAGAGTATCTTCAGAACAGAAGACAGCTTTGCAAATTGGAGCAAAGGTTTCCAGCAAAGTCAGGCTGTTACCTTCTCCCAGGGCCTGAGAGACCAGAGCAAGAGCTGTCTCCCTGGGGGTGTGCATTTCAAGAAGATTATTCCAAGGTCTTTGATGAGACAGTTCTGGGTGGTAGATGATTCATACGTCAAAAAGCAAAGGAAGAATTTATAATTGTAAACTTTCTGAAGGAACTGCTTGACGTGGGTGTGGGGGGGACTTGAGGGGTCTATAGTCATGTTTTCACTGGAAAACAATCCAGTGATTTCCTTTGGCATCATTGAACCAAGGCAGGTATTTGGGGGCACTGAGTCATCCTGACAACATGCGCCTGAGCTGATAAACCCCATGCTTGTGTGTGTTTGGGTCTCAGTGTGGACAGTGGTCAAAATTATTAGTGCTTGAGTCTCAACCTTGGTCTGTAAGTTCTCTCTACTTTGAGAGTTTTAGATCTTACAGATCAAGGTTGAGACTCAGCTGGGAAGAGGCTACAAAAAGTCTGACTAGAGTTTGGGCAAAAGAATAGAATTTGTCACTTGCATTGGTGTGGGAATTTGTAATTTTAATAGCTGAAGGCAGCAGCCTTCATAAAACATTGTAACAACTCACTAAATTGTTACCTAAAAGGGGCTGAACTTGGATTTAACAAGTATTCTTTTCCTATTTTGAAAACTCTCTCCCTCTCTTTTCTCTTCCCTGAATACAGTTTCTTTATTTCTCCTCTCAAATAGCATTTTAAACAAAGTATTTTTAATATTTACCTCTTGTCCTCGGTCTAATAAAACTGCTTTTTTACAGTTGCCAATTGTGATCGCACAATTTTCATACTAAATTATTATAAATTATTGTTATTCTTAAATTGTGGAGTAAGGCATTGAAGATAGCATTTACAGATAAATATCGCTTTAAACCAGTGATTTTCAACCAATGCGCTGCGGCCCACTGGTGTGCCCTGAAAATTTTTAGAGCTCATTAGATTGTTTCTATAAGAAGTTCAAAGCACAGTTGAGTATATTCTTTTTTTATATATATACTCTTTTGTTGATGAACATAATTTAAGTGTGCTGAGGAAATTTAAACATAGGTTCAAATGTGTCATGAGATAAAAAGGTTGGAAAACACTACTTTGAACAAACAAACAAAAAAATCTTTACTGGAATACAATGGTTTGAAGGTGTTCCCTCCAAAATTTAGGGATTGAAATTTAATTGTCAGGTCGATTGCATTAAAAGGTGGTGAGGTGTGGGGTCTTCTCCAGTCATAAATGGGATGAAGAGCCCTTATGAAAGGGTTTAGCAGAGAGAATTCGTCTCCTCTGCTCTTCTACCTGGTGCCATATGAGGACCTAGCGTTCCTTCCTTTTGGAGGAGGATTGAGGTATTCAAGGTGCTGTCTTAGAAGCAGAGTCAGGAACTTCAAATAATCTACCAGTTCTTTGATCTTGTAGTTCCCAGACTTCAGAATTGTGAGAAAACTAATTTCTGTTCTTTACAAATTACCTAGTTTGTGGTATTTTGTTCTAACTGTTCAAATGGACTAAGACATGGAACATATAAAAAAGTATCAAGAAAATGGAGTCCTGGGCGGCACCTGTGGCTCATCCAGTAGGGCACTGGCCCCATATCCCGAAGGTGGCGAGTTCAAACCCAGCCCCACCAAACTGCAAAACAGAAAAATAGCCGGGTGTTGTGGTGGGTGCCTGTGGTCCCAGCTACAAACTCGGGAGGCTAAGGCAAGAGAATCGCCTAAGCCCAGGAGTTGGAGGTTGCTGTGAGCTGTGTGACCCCATAGCACTCTACTGAGGGCGAAAGTGAGATTCTGTCTCTACAAAAAAAAAAAAAAAAAGAAAAGAAAATGGAGTCATTAGCTAAGTGGTTTTGGATGTGGTGCCCAACATTAATGAGCTCTGTTTAACCATTTATGACAAGAGAGTCAATTTTCAAAATTGTTTTAATATTAAGCTTTCAGGCTGGGTATGATAGAGCAGGCCTATAACCCTAGCGCTCTGGGACGCCAAGGAGGGTGGATAGCCTGAGCTCACAGGTTTGAGACCAGCCTGAGCCAGAGCAAGACCTTGCTCTCATTCAGGCTGGTCTTGAACCTGTGAGCTCAGGCAATCCCCCGACCTCAGCCTCGCAGAGTGCTAGGATTATAGGCATGAGCTACTGCACCCTGCCAATTACTCCATATTTTAACTCTGTTAAATAAAAATGGAGAATAGAGATTAGGAACTAACTTTTTGCTTTAAGGATTTAAGAAAAGATTTCTTGAAAGAAATAAGACCTGAAAAATCAGTTTTTCAAAAACCATGCATAAAGGGCAGAAGGACTATGAGAAAGAAGAACAGCTCTATAAGGCAAAGTTACCTTATAAATCCCTATTGGTTGAAGAAATGATAATTATGTGGGAATGGATGGAACATAGAATAGTTGGTTGGAGGAATAATGTGGGAACTAAGAATTTTGTATTTATCTGCTGGGTGCGCTGGCTCACACCTGTAATCCCAGCACTCTGGGAGGCATAGGTTAGTAGATTCTTGAGTTCAAGACCAGCCTGAGCAAGAGCAAGACCCCTACTCGTAGACTTTTTACTAAAAATAGAAAATCTGAGGCAAAAGGATCTATTGAGGCCAGAAGTATGAGGGAGACAGAATAAGATGCTGTCTCAAAAAAAAAAATTTTATTTATCTTTTAGGGGAAGAAAAGTACATGCAAGTCATAAGTGCCAGGAAATTACAATACTGTTAAATTTGTCAAGGACTTGGGTTAATTCCTAGATATTAGCTGTTAAAGAATAAGCATGTGGTATATTCTAAAAGATTAAAGTATTATGTATGAATATGTCAATTTAAATGTTGCCTATCTCTATCATTTTCTAGTGAGGCTTTATAAAATATTTTTTACATGATAATCTGCATATTTTTCTGTAGCAAAATGTTGAATTAAATGCTAAAGTTAACGCGTTCCAAAATTACAACTAATAAAAAGAAGACATTGTTAGCTTGTTAAAAATAGTATAAACCATTAAGCCTCTCAAAAGTTAATTTAAAAATATTTGCTTTGTAGGGCGGTGCCTGTGGCTCAAAGGAGTAGGTCGCTGGCCCCATGTACCGATGGTGATGAGTTCAAACCCAGCCCCAGCCAAAAACTGCAGGAAAAAAAATATTTTCTTTGTGTATGAAGCAAAATTTATTTTAAAAGATTTACTTCCTCTCTACAGGTGAAATTAAAGTGTTAGGTAACAGCAAATGCCTTTAGCAAACAAACAATTATAGAGTTACTTGTATTTAATATTTCTTAAAATGAATTGCTTATGCAAGAAGCCACTAAATGTAATAAACTGAACTTGAAATGCCTGGAAATAGGTCAAAGCAAATGTAGGATCCTTATCACTCCATTGTGTGTGTTCTCAAATTTGTTGAGGAAAATATTAAAATATTTTTAGATTTTTATTGAAGTCATAAATATTTATATTTCTCCCCATTGAGTCAGAAAAAGCAAATGTCACATAAAAAAGTAAACATAGGTAAATATTTATAATCAAATATGTATAGAGATATTTACAAAGATTTAATGTATTCCTTTTCACAACTAAAGTTCCAACACTTTCACTGGAACCCTTGATCTGCTGCTGTCCCACTCGCTAAAGGACATAAATCATGTCATTATTGTCCACGTTCTTCTCATCAGCCTTCTATGCTTTTTTGTTTTCTTCTATGTGGAATATTTTTATCACTTTTATGTTCTGTTACAGTAAATGGTAAATTCTAGCAATTCTATGCTTTCATTTTATTTTCACTTTCCAAGTTCAACCAATATAAACTTTTAATAATGGTGTGGCCATATTTGCTACAACTACTTTTTCCCCTAATTCTGATTAACTGACCATTATGGACCATGAGTTGTTTCTCTTCTTTGAGTGTCTGTGCCTCAGTGGATATAGTAGATCTCCTCTTGTCCCTCCCATAATATTCAATCAGAGGAAATACAAAATAGTCTAAGTTCTAGAGATTTTCTTTGTTTTTCTGGTAATTCCATCATAGACATAGAATATCTTTTTTTCTTCATCCTTTATGATAAGCTTAATTCAGGTACTTGCAAATATATCATTGATCCCCAGTTCTCCCTCGAAACCTTCTACTTTATTTAAAAATTCCACTTTTTTCAAGAATTATAAAATAATCTTTAATCGAGCTTTTATTCAAATAAAGTGTCAATTTCTAAAATTATGTTTTCCTCATTTTTCTAAACCAAGGAACTCAGACAGTTCCCGACATCCCTGAAGAGGATCATATTTGTAAATAAATAAACGTAAGTATTTGAATACTAGCTGTGAAATCAAACATACTAAATTCAACAATTCAGAGAGTAAAGCATGATTAAATTAGCCATCAGAAAACTGGGATTTGAACTGCACTTCAAAAAGTTACTAGTTATGGGATTTTTAATATTTTTTTAGCAAATCTTTGATCTCTTTGAGCATTGGTTTCTGCATCTCTAAAATGGGAATAATAACGGCCACCTCATCTCAGTGATACTTCAATGACACTGCACGTGCATTTCAACGAAATGCATCTCACGTTGCTCACTCATTCTGAAACTCATTCTAATCCCCTAGTGACTGAATAATACCAATCTCAAATTCTGAGCAAATCAGTCCATATACATCTTATTTTATTCCATTCCTTCCCCTTCTTACTAAGGCAATTACAATGATTTTTATTCTAGGCTTTCATCGTATCTTACCTGCATTACTATTATTACAATAGCCAATTTACAATGTGCCATGTATAGAATCCCCCCTTTTACCCCAGCACTAACGTTGCCCTGTCATTCATGTTTGCTAATCCTCTGGTAGCTTTGTGGGCAACATTGATTCCTACCTGCATGTCCCTTGCCGGCCTCTATCTTAAGGTCTGTGGCACTCAAATACAGCAGGACTCTTGGCCATCGGCTGACCATGATGATATTTAGCAAGGAAGTGCATAGCACTTTTTCGAGAATGAATTCATGAACTTAATTGTCAAACCTTATATGTTCCCTCCTGCCTTCAAGATACAAATCAAACTTGTTTGTCTGATATACAAAATCTTTTATAAACGTTTCCTGTTTAACTTTTCTGCGTTATGTTACATCATCCAGACTAACATCCTTGTATTTCTCCCAGTTCTTAAGTACACCTGTGCCTTTAGCAATGTTTCTTAGGCAGGATTGTTTTTTTTTTTTTTTTTTTTTTCTTTTCTGTTTTTCTCAAACATCATACATCTTCAGGATTGTGGTCAGATAAATTATTCTTTGAGAATTAGTTGCATGCAGAAGCCTTATGTGGGGGTATCCTCTTGAGATAGATATGAAAGGAAATAAGGCGAGAGAAATCTAGCAGGAAACAAAAGCTAACTCTCAAACCTTTTGCAACTGAGCTCTCGGCCAACATCATGAGGAGTCGTGAATTGGGGCTAGCCCTTCTGAGTTGCCCCCAATGGAGGCCAGGAGACTAGATCAGTATGTAACCTTGGGCGAATCCCCTCTGAGGGAGGGAGTGGTGTGGCAGTCTTTAGCCATCACATTTCCTGGCAGCTAGGAATGGGGTGTGTCAGAATTGAGAGTGTCTTGGTGAAGCACCAAAATGGCCAATGCCCTGGTCACTCTATGCTCCCCTGGGTAGAACGTGCTCCTTAGTGTAAAGGTTTAGTTCCTGCTTTCTCTCCCTGGACTGTGAGCTTCTGGAGGAGAGAAATCAGGCCTCTGTCTTCACTGTGCCCTTTGCTGTCAAAACAGAGCTAGTGTGAGGAAGGCACACCTGTGAAATGAAGGTTACTCTCATTGAGGGATAAAGGGTTTCTGTTTTGTGGAAGAACTGTTAACATTTTAAATATGAATGAAAATAAATAGTCCTGATGAATAAAGATGGAATATTTCTTACAATGTGAAAACAATTAATTTTGTTAAAAATTAAATGGTACCGTTAGAGACTTTTCATGAATATTTCATCAATGTGGTTAAAATATATTAATAATTTATTTTACAGTGACTATATTTTTAGTGGTGATATTACATCACACCACTTTGATAACAACCCTCCTAAGTACAATTAAACTCTGGTATTCCTGCCTCACACTTTCTCATCTTTGGAAAAACAAATTTAAAAAGAAATAGGATGTTAAGGAGAAAATTGATGATACATATAAAAAGTTGGTTCATTTTTTACTTAACTGCCATTCCATTGTTTTAATCTGTGGATAATTTATTACATAACCGTGGATTAGACAAATAAAGATTTATTGTCATTCACAAAGATGTCACAGGGCCCATCAGAGCTATGGAGCTCAGCATATCAGCACATTCCTGGCTGCCCCCGACCCTATACTCGGCCAGTCGTAACCATTATCTTATTGCCTCATCCTGCTGCAAGTGACAGCACTGTGTTCACATTCCTGGATGGAAAAAGGGAGATTGGAGGGCTAATAGATTTTTCTCTATTATTAGAAAAGCCTCTTTCCTGTAGCTCTCCAGCCTACTTCAACCGTAACTGCTATCAGATTTCTGTTAGCTCTCACTGTCCAGCCTGCTCCATGAGGGAGAGTTATGAGATGAAAGCAGTGTCCTTCCTAACCTCTCTACAGGGAACCAGCAGGGGAAGAAGGGGGCTGGAGGCGGGCATTGGCATAGTCGACCAGATAGATCTACTGCACTAAAAGAATTGCAGTTTGCATGCAGTCAAATGAATTTTTCCAAGGGTAGCAGAGGGAAGAGGTGAATTGGAAGAGAATGAAAGCCTCCTGAAGGCTGGAGTAATTTCACGTTTCTCTCTGCATTCTCATTATTTATCACTCTGCCTTGCATTTAAGAGGTACTTGATAAAAGCTTGCTGCATTATTGCTAATCGCATTGTCCTTTTAAATGTTGATTATAGATGTTACCGATAACTTTCATTTATCATATTTTATATGAGAGCCTAGATGTAACTATCACCTCAGCTGTATAGGTTTTGAGATTCCATTGACCGCTCCAAAGAGAATGCTCAGCAGCATACACTTACAAAAGTCAATATTTAGAACTTGAATTAAAAAAAAAAGAATGTTATAAATGTTGAAGACTACTACATTCTGCCTTATAAATGTCATAGTATTTGTTAAAATTCCACATAAGTATTTCTGTAGTGGAGTGACAGTTCACCAAATGAATTAGAGCACCATATAATTATCCTTAAGTAATGCAAACTAAGATTCCATATGACTAGCGATCGTGGCATATAATGATAGTGTCATCTCTCTATTGAGGGTACAGGATGCCATCAGAGAAGATGAGATGAATCCTAAACGGGTGGGTAATGCTCCATCTTACCAACCTAACAGATTATGACATCAGGCTGATCCCCAATCCATCTGTTAGCTGTGCAGGACAGTGGACATATTGTTGCGGTGATTAGGCCAGGTGGTAC
The DNA here is from genome assembly GCA_963573935.1 of Arctocebus calabarensis. Taxonomy (NCBI): domain Eukaryota; kingdom Metazoa; phylum Chordata; class Mammalia; order Primates; family Lorisidae; genus Arctocebus; species Arctocebus calabarensis. Next base: position 14,330 of record CAUYON010025223.1, on the reverse strand, counting down.
CTCATTTGATATCACAGCTGTGCTAAACTTCCATTCAGAAACCTAAAACCCTGCAAAACATTCCTTATTTGGGGTCACACTGAAAAGAAAGAGCAGCAGCTGGGGTGGATTCTGAATGAGTTTCATGCAGAGATTATGTAGTCGAAATTAAAAATAAAAGCTTTTGCATATGTTATGAGGAATGAAGATTTAAAGTCTGAGTTCTGCTGTCTGATTCCAGATTATTATATGGTAGAATTTTTGAATTTCTGATCAAATTCAGTTGTATTCAGTTGTACAAAGCCAAAGTTGTACAAAGCCAAAGGCAGTTATCACATAGGCAGAATCTATTATTCAACAAAATATCAAAATGAATCATAGGAAAAACATACGTCAGTCCCCGTGACAGTGTGCTTATGGGGTATAGTAACTATTTCTTGTATTAGTCAATGTTTTCCATTTCTAATTTCTGAGCCCCCTGTCCAAGCCCTGGGCCATCTTCAGTTTCCCTTTCTATAGATATCTGTGCGTCATACATATACATGGCTGTGTATTTACACATGAAACCTGAAAACCTGCCAGTTAGATTTTGCCTTCTGGTTCAGAGGTAGAATAAGGCCACCCTTGCTTTGCTTTGCTAAAGTGGATCATAGATTAATTTTAGTGATAGTTTGCCCCAAAGTTTCTTTTTGTGAATTTTTATCAGGGTGCCTCCTGCATAGGTATGAAGCCTGTGGGTCCCAGGTTTGAAGAGAGGAGTCTGGTCTGGGTTTCAGCATTCTTTTTCCTTTCCCCTTGGAAGGCAGTGTTCCAGAGGCCTGACCTGCCTTCTTACTTGATGCTACACGTTACTGGAATTAGTTGCTTCCCTGAGCAAATATGGAAAAATTAAACTTGGAAGCCAGCACCAAATTTTGCATAGCAAAATCTACTCATTCTCAGGGATGAGAAGTTCAAAGTCCTTGGGAAATTAACCTGTTTGATTTGCTTGTGTACATAGCAATGTTCACAGAGAAGGCATACAGTGGCCTCTTTCAGGTTATTTTTTAAAAAAATGGTTTGTATAAATTTGTGGAGCTTAAGTAAAATTTTATTACATGATAGATTGCATCATGGCAAAGTCAGGGCTTTAGTGACAACCATCAGCTGCATAATTTGCATGTTTTGGTTAGTCCTGTGGAGGGCACACTGTCAGGCCTCTTCTGCAGAGAATGTAACACACAGAAGCACTGGGATAACTTAACTTTCTCTGTTCTTTTCATTCTGCTTGGGGTAATAGCGGACTATTAGCAGAATCTATTGAGTCAAATTTCATTTAATCTTCTCAACTTACTGCAAATTTTCTTTTTGTTGAAAGCTTTGCAGTTTCAAATACTGTATCTAGACCTTTCTCAAGTTCTAAGGTAGATTTTTAATGCGGCAGAGAATGCTGAAGTTACATGGGAATATCCTAAGGGCTTTTATTTACAGAAACACGTATCTATTTCAAGGAATTGTGTCTTAAGAGACAAAACAGAAAGTCATATAAAGAGTCCTGGTTTTTATAATGTATCAAAAGTAATTATATAAGATCATCAACCTTTCAATTGCCATTTCTGGGCCTAGACTTAGAGACAGTCATAATAACAGGAAAAACTTTAAGATAACATATTTTCCCATTAATTAAATTATCTGGCAAATAAACTTCATTGACCATTTCTTGGGACTCTAAAGAGTGTATATATCTAACCGGTGTCTCATTCTCATAGTAGTGTTGATAATACTGCTTCTCTGATTTCAAGTGAAGCCACTGTGTTCCTATTACAATGAAAATGGGGTATTCTAGAGAGTAAAGGAAAAGGACCTCTACCTTCTGCTCTTGCCATAGTAGAAGTAGCAGCTTTGTTTCACTTGATAAAAGGAGATAAAAATACACAAAGGTTAGAATCTAATACAAAGGTTTAGATAAAAGCTACATAATTTTTATATACATAGCAAATTGAATGTTCAAAAAAATCTCCCCAGTTGCTCTTATAAACAAGTGCTACTATAAATTGAGATTGTTAAACTAATCCTTTTATTTTTGCAATTCAGATATGCTGAAATTTAATTTTAACAAAGAATACGAAAGAGGAAACTCCCTTAGCTACTCTTATGAAGAACATACAGCCACACACACTATATGTATATCTGTAGACACTTCATCGTTAAGATGCTATATACATTAGTCTACAACTTTTTACATTTGGCAATGTGTCAATGACCTGTTTCAAGGTTAGTATTCATGGGTCTATCTCATCAATTTTAATGACTGCATGCTATTTATTGATGTACTTTTATTTATTTAACCATCCCCCCAAATGATAGACATTTGGCTTCTTTTACATTCTTTGTCAATCAAGGTAATCAGGGTTACAAAGGACATTTTTCCACGTGTCTCTTTCCATGAAATCTGTGTTTTTATTCTAAAAACTAGAAGAGGAATTTCTGGATCTAGTAATTGCAACCAATTTTTCTCAGTGGGAAAGTCATTTTAAACCAAACTCTGTGACAGTATTCATTTCCTCACGCTTTTGCCAACACTACGTATTAAAACATTGTTTCATTTTGGAAGGCTGATACAAGGTTGTTGCATATATTTTCTTTTAATAATTGGGAAATGGAAATACATATAGGAAATAAAATATCCACATTCTCTTGCTTTAAAAAAACTTTAATGGTATGTCTGGGTCATACAGCAGTATTAAAATACTCAATAGCTGTATCTGTAAATATTCTTTTATTTCCATCTTTTCCTTTCATACCTCTTTAGATCTTCTCTATTCAAAAATTACAAAGGCATCTATATTCAAAATTCTATTTAAATACCAAGAGTTTAATTTTACAAATTTAGCTCAAATATATTTGAGTAAAAGTCACTGTATATTTTGTATAAATTAAAAAAATGGATAGTAAATGTCAACAAAAGAAGTTGAACCCTTAAAAATATTTTTTGAGGCTGCGCCTGTGGCTCAAAGGAATAGGGTGCATTCAAACCCAGCCCTGGCCAATAACTGCAAAAAAAAGAGAAGAAAAAATTGGAATGCCAATTTAATCATTTTATAAATTTGATGGCACTTTTTCTACTGTTCTATCCAAAAGTGTGAATATGAATCTAAATTTGTTCTTCACAGTCCCAAGAGTCAAATGATTGTGTGGCTTGTTTCTCTAACAGCTACAATGGGGATTTTTTCATTCTTCTTTAAAAATTATTTTGTTGGTCTTATCATCATTTTGTATATCTTCAAGCAGTTTTAGAATCAACTTATCCAATATGGAAATATGTTTTTAGAATTTTGTTTGGAATTATTGAACTAGATTATTATTCTGATAATATGATATCTTTCTTGTTTTCTTATCACCAATATGTTTTTCTTTTGATCCAGATTTTGGAAACTTTTTCATTTAGTTTCACATAATTTTATTAAGATTAAGTCTAGGTATTTTGTATTTTTGTTTCTATTGGAAGGAAAGCATTTGTATAACTATTTTGGATAGTAGCTATAAGAAGCATACCTATCTTATTTAGGAATTTTTGAGAATAATTTTGAGTTTTATTCTTATTAATTTTATTTCATATTCTATCATAATGTTCATGAAAAATTTTTTCTTCTACTGTCTCTGTGTTTGTGTGTATGCACACACTTTGGGGCATTTGGAAAAGGCATGCATAGTAGTTTTTAAGTAAAACTGACTTTAACTTCATGATTTTTGGGGATTTATTGAAATGGTCATATGTAGTAAAAACCTAAACTTTGAATCATAGCTTTTAATACTGAGCTCTTCAAGTACATTATGAAATAAATTGTACTTGGTCATCATCTGTTGTTTAAGTACACTACCAATTGACTATAATTAACTTTCTAATATTTTTAATGTATATATATGAATATATGTGAGATCAGTCTCTACTTTTTAATTCCATGTTTGTATGTAATTTTTGAATCCATGGGTTCTGGTGGTCTTTGTGCTGTCTATAAAGCATGAATTGGAAAGCTCTGCTTTTTGTCTGTGCTCTGAATGTGGGTTTAACACATTTGAGTATATCTCAGCGAATTTACATTTTACTCTTGCGTTTCTTTTAAATTTGGATTTTTCAAACACATCTGTATTAAGCAGTATATACTACAGACTTACTTTTATGATCACATCTACTGATTTCAATGTTTCATGAAGTTGAACCTCACGTCCTCCTTAATTCCTTTTTTTGCATTTTGGATAATTTACCTATTCTAATTATAGCTTCTTCAAATGGAAGCTTATTGGATGTTTTTCAGCCTTTCTTGTTTTGTAAACAATGCATTTACTATTAAACAGTTGCCTCTAAGAAATGTTCTGGCTGCAGTAATGGGTTTTGATATGTCTTCTCCCTGTCAGTCATTTCTAAATATAGTGTCATTTCCATTACATTTTTTCTCAGATTTTATAATTATTTAAGTAGTTATATTCTTAGTTTCCAAATGTATTCAATTGTCTATTTCCTCACTCTCCCTTTTTGTCAACATCTATTATCTTCATATTGTTCAAAGAAAGTAGATTCTGTGATTTCTGGGTCTTAGAACTTATGGGGAATATTTTTTACTGCAATATGGTTAAATTTATTTTTATAATTTGTGTTTGGAAAAAAATCTGTGTACTCTCTTAGCTCTATGACATAAACCGAATTAATTATATTTTAAAAATTCTCAGTGTTCTTACATATTTCAACTTAATTTTTTTTTCCTGGCCAAATGTTTGTGAAAGGCTTCTATCACGATTATGGATTTGTCAATTCTTTCTATAATTCATATTTTTATTGTAATTTCACATCCTTATAAAAGATTCCTGTATTTATACTCTTTCCCAGGTGGCCTGGCACTTATTGTCAGTCAAGCAGGTATAATCTATGACCCTGGCCATGTGCCGAGCTTTTGCAATGACCGCTAGATGATGGACTCAGGTAGAAGGGGTAAAAATACTTGTATGGATTGGCTTGAGGTCTTGTGCACCTGCTCTCTGCCTGAGAATAGGATACTCTAATCACAAGCAGGAACATTATCAAAAAACATCAGAGATAATCAGAAAACTCCCGACACTTTGGAGTTTTATTTTAGGTGGCATGGCTGATGCAGACATGTGACTAAAACAGAATTAGTTTCAGGATTGGTCACTAAAATGATGAAAACTAAACATACAGGCCATTGGCTTTGAGTAAAGAGGATAGAGAAATGTTGAGCTTTGTTATGGAATGGTAAACAGCCTACTAAAACTGTTACCTAAGATAACCTAAAAGGAGAAATGAATGTATTGGACCTGTAGTGTTGGGGAAAGGCATTTCATGGCGAGGGTTCATAGCACGAGCTGGTTGTTATGAGCTGTTTTTGGAAAGGTATCTCAAAAATAGTTATGAGTGTGATTTTGGAATATGAAGTTGATTGGAATCAAACATTGTTTGCAAAATCTGAATCAAAATTTTCGCAGAGCTTAGTACCATTCCACACTAAAAAAAGGCTATGACCGTGAAGATGGAAAAAGACAACAGGCCTGGGCAGTGCCTGTGCCTCAAAGGAGTAGGGTGCCGGCCCCATATGCCGGAGATGGTGGGTTCAAACCCAGCCCCGGCCAAAAACTGCAAAAAAAAAAAAAAAAAAAAAGAAAAAAGGCAACAAGCCCCCACCTCTATCTAGGCAGAAAGCAGAGTAGCAACGGTCCACTGTTGCCAAGGAGAATACATTTTCCCTTCTCTTTGCCTGATGTGGCTGTGGAAGAATGGAGACAAGAATGTTGCAAAGAGAACATCAACCTGAGGCCTTAACACGGAAAGCATAACCAGAACCAACTCTTGAGTACAGAGGACCTGGCGATATTTGCCCAAGAAATACCTGAATTGCTATGAACCAATTACATGTATGTGCCTATCGTTCTTCCCCACTTTTGAATTTTTTAAAGATACTTTTTGTTAACTTCTCCGTGTTCTATCATCTCATGTTGAGCATAGAGAGAGCAGGTTACTTATGTATTTTAGTTAATAGTTCTCTGAATGAAATGGAATGATATTCAGAACTCTCTTTGATGAAGTTTCAGATGTTCAGTCAGTTTCCATGGGGGGGTAGACTTTCGGGGTGTCTCAGGGGGAAGGAGATGTATTTTGAGAGAGTTAAACAAATAATTGTGATAAAGAAGGTAGACATTGTTGGAATTTTGTTCCCAATTCATGTCATCATTAGTCCAGATGCATACAGCCTTGCTCTTTGCCATAGGTTGACTGACACGGCCCTTGTTCATGTTAATTACATGTGCATCTTCCATTCTGGAACTAGTGGTTACATCAGTGTTGACTCTACTGTCCAAGTTCATGAATACATTCCAAGTCTCCACTCCTGCCACATATCCTGATATCCCATTGCACATCATTTTATATAACTCAGCTCATCTTTCTATCACCTGGTCATGAGGTCATGAATAGCATTTGGTTTTTACTTTCATTTTCTATTTACATCACTTTCAACCTTGTATATAATTGATACCCTTGCTCATTCTGGGTAATTTTGTTTCTGTTTTTCAAACCCAATTTTCACAAACTCCCTGAAAGAAAAAATTGTAAGATATCTGAAAAATACTATTTCTGAGACTAAATTTTCTGGTTCAAATCTATGTCAATTCCTTTTAAGGCTGATAGTAGGTGACTATAGTTAATAAGAATCCATATTTTAATATAGCTAAGAGACAAGATTATAAATGTTTCACTATAAAATAAGGTAAATATTTAAAGTGGGGAATGTTCAAATCAGCCTGATCGATCATTCCACAATGTACACATGTATCAAAACATCACATTACACCCCGTAAATATATTCAATTGTTATTTGTTGGTTAAAAATAAAATAAAGCTTGAAAAAATTCATGTCAATTTATTTGGAAAGGGGCAGGTTCTAGAATCAAATTGCTCAGCTGGAATCTTACTTTTGTTGTACTAAGGTTACTTCATCGTTTTTTCACATTCCACTCTCTAAAATGGCAATTATTATCTTTCCCAAAGGTTGTTCTGCAGGTTAAATAAGTACATACACACACACACACACAAGATTTCAATAAATATTATTTATATTCTCTTAGTTTTTAACATTACTTATCTTGAGGAAAATGAATAATTACAAAGGAAATTGCAACTTACATGACAAAAACATAAGAGAGAATTAAAAGTAAAGTTTTAATTAAATACATACTCCACAGAAAAATGCCATGCTGATCATAGATCCATAGTTGATAATACTTTTCTATCTATAAAAATAGAAAACTTTGTTTGACAGTGAAAAATAGTAAAAGCTTCTGAACCATCTTGAATAACATAGAATAAACTTGCCTTAAGTCTATGCCGTACACACTGAGATCCATTGCAGATATAACTGAAGACGATATTAGATGGTGACGAGTAATAACAAACAGAACAGGAGGGCGCTAAGTAACATGGCTCCTTTAAGGGCAATGATCTGAACAGAAACCAGAAGTGGAGATCTGTGTTCTTTTCTAATGGGAATTTCATTGGGTCATTTCTGTAAACACGATGGTTCTAAGATAGGTACCATAGAACACCACTCTGTAGAGACAGAGTGAAATCAAAACTCCCCCCAAACTAGAAAGTAGAAGTATTGTTTAAAAAAATCTAAGGAATCTGAATGACTTTAGAATAGCTGCCTTATTGCATTCTGAATAACTACTTTCTTCAGCGCTAAAGATGTGTCTTTTATTATTATGTGGGGTGAAATCTATGTCTATCACTTTCTTTGTCATTTTTTACATTTTTGGGCTATGTAAGTTGAGGAATAATCACAATGAGAAGTGTCAAATGATTTTATGAGGCAATAATCCAGTTCTCTTATTGAGAAACTCTAACCAGCCTTCAGCCTTATAGTTTACCCACACGGGGACCAGATTATTGCCTCATAAAACAGCTCGGTGCTCCTATTATGGCTTAAACATAATTGTGTTTAAAGATCTTGTTGATTCCATTTAGCAAAATTAGTTTTCATCTTATTTCATTATATAAGAGGCTTCTAATAACCTTGATAATATTTTGATATGTGCCCAATTACATTTTTAAGAATCAAAAAATGCAAGATTTCTTTTTAAGTAAAATTTATATTGTTAAAAAATGTCCAAGCTTCTTTAGTTTAATGTTACAATTCACCATCCTTTTTCTTGATGTAATTTGTAAAACTCAGTAAAAACTCCATTTTTCCTTTTTGTGACTAATAAAGTGAAAATAAGTGTTAATTTCTCTCTTATACATTAATTTTACTTAAAGTAAATTCAGCAATGATCAGTTGAGTTTCAGTAATACGCATTTTATGTCATACATTCTGATGTTAGAAAATCTGCATCTGAATCCAAATATAACTCTTTTAAGATTTGAGATGGGGGATCACTTGAGGCCAAGAGTTGGAGACCAGCCTGGGCAATATAGCGATAACTACAAATAACTAAAAAAAAAAAAAAAAAAAAAGAAAGAAAGAAAGAAATATTTGTGAACATCATCAGGTTGCTTAATACACCCAGCATTACTTTCCCAGTTTCCTCATTTATTGAAAAGTAGTAGTATTGTAGCAAAAAAAGGTTATCTTTTAAGAAATTGGTTAATAATTATTAGATTACTAAGAGTTCAGTTAGTATTAGTATTTCTTGTGTTCTAGTTCTCTCCTATTTTATATGTAAAAAGGAATGTATTTTTATTTATTTTTATTTTTATTTTTATTTTTTGTGGCTGAGTCTCACTATGTCACCCTGGGTAGAGAGAGTGCCATGACATCACACTCACAGCAATCTCAAACCCTTGGGCTTAAGCAATTCTCTTGCCTCAGCCTCCCAAGTATCTGGAACTATAGGCGCCCACAACAATGCCTGGCTTTTTTTTTTGCTTGTAGTTGTCATTGTTGTTTGGCAGGCCTGGGCTGGATTCAAAACTGCCAGCTCCGGTGTATGTGGCAGGCGCCCTACCCAGTGAGCTACAGGCACCCAGCCAAAAGGAATGTATTATAGAGCTCATATAAGAACTTAAAAGAAAAATTTTAGGTAAAAGGCATCGGAGAAAAAAATCTAGGCAAAGATTTTTTTTGTGGTAATCAAGGATCATTGACTACAGAGCAGGAATACAAAAAAAAAATCATATTTGTAGGATACATTTCAACGTTTTTTTTTTTCTAACAAGAAATGGAATACTTTGAGACTGAGTCAAATATCAAAGCAGAGTGTAGAGATGATGATTGGATGTCTTCCAATATCCCTTAGTTACATTGCTAAAAACCTAATTGGTGAGTCACAGAATATTTGGTTTTATGTCAAATATTACCATTAATTCCAGAGCTTTATTTTATTTGTGATGATTACTTTATTGCAATGTAGCAACAGCTTTGGACTTGATGAATGGCTGTTTGTGTGATACTTGTCTGCTGTGAAGTATAAAATATTTTCTGGGCACTAGTTCAGTGATTTGCCCATCCTTTCTTTAATTGACAATCACAATTATATCATGTGATTTAGATTTCTTTTCATTCAAGAGTGCATTTTTCGTAAGTCAAATTTATAAAATAGAAAAACGTGTAAGGTCTATTTTTCCACAAAAGCCTATGCATTATTCAGGAACCAATCTTTAATTTCTTTTACAATGAAGATTATAGATTTTGCTCACATAAAAATTATTTCCCAGTATTCAGTGTTAAGGAATCATTTAAATTGTCTTAGTTCAAAAAATATTTATTATCAATTTAACTTATATATTATACTAAAGGCATGTTGGAGCATCTGGAGCCTAATAAATTTAGTGCAATTCATAAACACTTTTAAAAATGCCTAGTACGTGTTGGGTATTAGACAAAAGATAAAAGTCTTTTTTTTTTGTCACATTTGCAAATGTAGATTTTCAGCCATATTTGATGCTTTTGCTACCAAATGTGTATTCAGCTTAATTTTTCTTTCCAAACTATAGAAGAAGAGTATCCTTCTGAGAGATACTTTAAAAGGGGATCTATCATCTAATCTGTGGAAAGTTGGGAGAGAAGAAATATTAGTGGTTGTGAGTAATATTGAAACAGAGAAGAAAATAAGAAATAGATCCTTTTATGTCACATAAGCATATGGAAATTTATCTAATCAATTTTGTATTAATTTAGAAAATCATTATGATTTTAAAAAAGAAGAACCAGAGTTCAATCTGATTACTTCATTATATTACACATTCCTCTTGTGACCCAACAGTACTAAGACTCTGAACTTTTATGTGTTAACATTTTCCTGGCCCCTTGAAAAATGACATCAGTGAAATTCACAGAATTAATTGCCATCTACCACATAAGGGCATTGTGAAAATGCCCATTAACCTTTATAGGGTGCTTTGAGCTCCTCAAAAAGAAAGACATTACCTAAGAACAAAATAAATAATTTTAAAAGCAACATTTGAATAATTTAACTATAAGTGAATCAAAAACATATGCATTATATTTATATAAATACAAAGATGAAATTAAGCAATGAAGTTCTCGGCCAACATTGCTTTAGCTTTTTTGAATTGGAAAAATTTTAAATATGATTTGGTGTATTTCATAATATGTCAACATTTGCCAATCCTTCATACTGAAAATAAGTATTTCTATATGAGTATTCAAAAGAACTATTCAAGAACTCTTCATTTTTCTAAGGATGATCCCACAAAATCTCAAGAGAAACTCATGTTAAATAAATATTTACTTCAAATCAGAAGAAATTATTACTTTATTTTCATTAAATACTGATTGCAAAGATGCCTCATTTTCTATCCATTCAACTGATATTTGTTTACAGATAATGTTAGACTTTGTTATACCTATTAGAAATGCAGTAACTATTTAGTATTCAATATTTTTTTGGAGGATAAAATGCTAAAATAAGAAATTATAGGTTGGCTCAAATATCACTGGAGTCAATGTCTAGCTTTAGAATCTCAACCATGACATTTAATGGGTTCAGAAGACTGACAACATAAATAAAAAGTGTGGTTACAAAGTCTTGGCAGTATCTGTCATTAATGAGTTGTATGCAGAGACTCACTTTATGGTACTGGATCATCACACCTTTTAAATGGAAATAGATTTTTCTTGCCAAAATTGACAAAAGTAGAAGAAGAATAAAAACAAAAGATAAATTATATTGTATTCTTTGTTTCTCCTTTCACACTACTCAAAGTTGTTGGAATATATTTGAGAAATACAGCTTTTTTTTAATTTTAATTTTTACATATATATGTGTTAATTAGGATTCCATTTTTTGCCCTCACAGAATTGAAAAGGCTTAAACTTCATTAACAATAACAATGTTAAAGATAAGGACTAGAAACAAAAACCATGTAAAGAATGAATGAAGATAAATACATTCAGAAAAGAAAACAGACGATTACTATATCGAAATATCAAGCAATATCAGCAATAATAATGCCAAGGAAGCAACGTACACATTGTCAGATAAGACATTATAGAGCGCTTTGACTCTGAGGCTCAGCATGAAGACATCAGTTAACTTCTTATTTTTTTTTTTCCAAAGTCTCAAAAAATACGCAACTAATACCATACAAATAAAAGTAAAGGCGAGTTTCAAAAACAGATCATGCCAAATCCTATATACAATAGAAAAAATATTTCAAAATCATTCTTTTTGATCTAGATACACCTGATATTGAAATTGGAGAAAATATATTATAAAGGGAAATTGCAAACATATTTCCCTTATAAGTGAGGATGCAATATGCCAAACAACATATCAACAAGTTGAATTAAAAATTAATGTTCAAGTAATGTACTTTGGTCAAAATTCATAGAAACCCTCAAGGAAATACAGCTTTGGGAAGATATAGGTTCATGCTCTGAATTAACAAAGGTCAATTTAGTTCCAAACAATGTGTGTCATTTTGGCTACTGCAAATTCCTGGTGATTTTAGTTCTAGAGTCATAATACTGACCAAATTTGATACCTTGTCTTTCAAAATATTAACATAGATGGTTCCATAAGTAATAATGATGCATCTTAAGATGAAGGTATAAAGTAAGAAAAAATATGAAGAATATCATTAAGGATTAACCGTGTGCCAAGCCCAAGCTCTGTGAACATTACTTTGTTAAATCAAAGCAGCCATAAAGGGAAAAAATTACTACCATTTCACTAAAGAGGAAATCAAGACTCTAAGACTTTGAGTAACTTGCTTAAGATCACACAGCAAGCAGCAGACAGACTGGGAATTCAAACCTAGGTCTATGTGGTTCCAAATCTAATGCCATTGCTCTTATATCTCACGTATGCTAGGGCTATTCACAGTTACTATGCTGTAAAGATTCTCCTGTAACTTATTACTCTGGTAATAGCCAGGGGAGAAATTATAAATATTAAGTGTTCTACATAGGATTTCCACAGCAAAGGACTCACTTCCACGTGCTCACCAATTAACCTGTTGAAAACTAGGAGTGATTTGATTTCAGTTTGACAGAGACAAATAAATGTCCCAATTGTATGTCTATCAATTTAGCAGAGTGCCCAATCTTAGCTTTAAGATTGTTTAGTTTTAATTTTTTGGAGTATTTTTGAAAAAGTAAAAGGGAATTAGAAAATCTAGTATATCCACAAAATACTTACATAGATAGCATTATCATTGAACTCCAATAAGAAATAGTAACATTGGACAAAATAGTAAAATAGCCAAAAATATGACTGTTGTAGTAGACCCCAGGAATACATGTGTATTCATCCTACTCTGCTTTCAAGATGAAATTGAAGGTAGAAGTCTTCAGTGACAAATAACAAGGCCACTCTTGACTTAGGTAGAGATTGTAAGGTGAGAGAGTAAAGAAATACATCTGAAGCTGAACTGGCTAAATCCTCTGTTCACTTGGGACCCACTTTCACATAAAATACTTGCATTTAATTCCTTCCTTCTATTTTCTCCCATGTTATTTGGAAAATGCCAAGGAAGATATAACTTTTTTAATAGAGTAGCTTCCCACTTACTGTGCATGTAGTATATTTCATTACTTTGATAAATACATATACTATTATTATATTTAATCTTTCATAAATCAGTGAAATCAATGTATTTGCTTCATTTTTCTAAAGATAAAATAGTCTCTGAAGTTAAGAGGCCCAAGGTTAATCAGTCTGAGAGTGTCAATCTAGACCTGGTAACTTTATTTTATTTTTTTTTTATTTTTATTAAATCGTAGTTGTGTACATTGATACAATCATGGGGCACAATGTGCTGACTTCATATACAATGTGAAATATTTTCATTGAACTATTTAACATAGACTTCATGGCCTTTTAATCACTATATGAATATATTTATATTCTACATTTAGTAATTTTCACTTGTACCCTTCTAAAATGCACCGTAGGTGTGATCCCACCAATCACCCATCCTCCACCCAGCCTCCCCCCTCCCCTCCCCTCCCTTGCCCCTTTCCCCATTTCTTGTGCTATAACTGGGTTTTAGCCTTCATATGAAAGCTATAGATTAGCTTCATAGTAGGGCTGAGTACATTGGATAATTTTTCTTCCATTCTTGAGATACTTTGCTGAGAAGAATATGTTCCAGCTCCATCCATGTAAACACAAAAGAAGTAAAGTCTCCATCTTTAAGGCTGCGTAATATTCCATGGTATACATGTACCACAATTTATTAATCCATTCGTGGGTCGATGCACACTTGGGCTTCTTGCACGACTTAGCAATTATGAATTGGGCTACAATAAACATTCTGGTACAGATATCTTTACTGTGGTGTGATTTTTTTTGTCTTCTGGATATATACCCAGTAAAGGAATTATAGGATTGAATGGCAGATCTATTTTTAGATCTCTAAGTATTCTTCAAACATACTTCCAAAAGGAATGTATTAGTTTGGATTACCACCAGCAATATAGAAGTGTTCCCTTTTTTCCACATCCATGCCAGCATCTCTGGTTTTGGGATTTTGTTATGTGGGTTAATCTTACTGGAGTTAGATGATATCTCAAGGTAGTTTTGTTTCGCATTTCTCGGATGATTAAGGATGGTGAGCATTTTTTTATGTGCGTGTAAGCCATGTGCCTGTCTTCTTTAGAGAAGTTTCTCTTCAGATCCTTTTCCTACCATGAGATGGGATCACTTGTTCTTTTGTTGCTAATACGTTTGAGTTCTCTGTGGATTCTCGTTATTAAACCTTTGTCAGAGGCATTACCTATAAATATTTTCTCCCAATCTGAGGGCTGTCTGCCTGCTACACTTACTGTGTTCTTAGCAGTGTAGAAGCTTTTTAGTTTGATCAGGTCCTAGTAGTGTATTTTTTATACTGCTTCAATTGC
>CAUYON010025221.1:0-23134 GCA_963573935.1 Arctocebus calabarensis | reverse complement strand
GACGTGGAGTCCATTAAAAATATGTAAATTGCAAGAAGTGGCAAAAAGCAAATTGGTATGTATATAAACATATATAAAAATTCAAATGTCTTCATACAATAACTAAGAAAATGCCATGAAGGGTATGTTAAACAGTTTGATTTAAATATTCCAGATTGTATATGAAACCAGCACATTGTACCCCTTGATTGCACTAATGTACGCAGCTATGATTTAATAAAAAAAATAAATTTAAAAGAAAAAAACCAGATGGACAGAGACTCACACTTGTTCCTTGAGGCCAATGGTTGCTGATAAGCCCTGAAGTCAGTGTGCGAGTCACTCTAGATCAATGAATCAACAATCTGGGGTGACCCCACACTGCTTCAGCTAACAGGAATGCTCTGCCTGCCAGACCAGCCACCTCATCTGGGGGCCCAACAAACTGGCTCTAAGGCACCCGCAGAAGTGTGAGTTCCAGAGTTCCTTGGGACATCTGGTTGACCCCATGTTCGGGGAGCAGAGTCAGAAGTCACCTTAAAGGCTAGAAATGATAGCTGGGTCCCAAATAGGTATGGGTCTGGGTCAGGGGCATCCATCTTGAAGAGCACTGGCAGGACTGGCAGTACCAGGTTCCATGAAGGACTCGGAAAGTTCAAGAAAGGCCTTCCAAAGCCTCGGGGAGGAGATCTGAAGCATGGACCCATGGCAGGGCTATGTTGGCCCAGTACTGCCCCTTCATCTCTAAAAAGGCTGAAATAACAACAAGAACAGAGCTGTGGTGGGGTGGGGAAGCCATGCACGCCATTTATGGTGATTCATACAAACTCATACAAACTACTATAATAACATCATAATAGTTCAAGGGCTACCCACAGGAAGCACCTGAGACCAGGCAGCTCCTGATAGGAGAACGTAGAGAGCTGTGGCGTGTGTGTGTGCACGCTGGGGGGACAGGTCAGTGATGGAGAATGGGTGTATGTGGTGGGGGGGACAGGTCAGGGCTGGAGAATATGTGTGTGCGGTGGGGGGGACAGGTCAGTGATGGAGAGTGTGTGTATGTGGTGAGGTGGACAGGACAGAGATTCAGAGTTATGTGTGTGGGGAGGGGGAACAGATCAGGGATGTTAGGCCCTAGAAAGTCAGCAATAATACACTTCTAGGAGGGTGAGGAATGCCCCCTGCCGAGTCAAATCTATATTCCTGATTTTCCAAGGGCAGATGCTGAACCCTGGCAACAGAAGCCCTGCTGGGCTTCATGGGAGGCCAATTACCAAAGGGTCCACAAACAATGTCCCCTTCAGAAAACACAGGGGGAGCAAATGTGTGCCAGGCACTTTTCTAGGGAGAGGTGGAGGAGACAACATCTGTGAGCAAAACAGACAAAATCTCTACCCTCAAAGAGTTTGCATTCTAGTAAGGGAAAAGATGGGGAATAGGCAATATAAACAGGACATGGTGTAGTCACTGAAAGGATGGCAAGTTCAGGGGGATGAGAAGTGCCACCATTTCATCTAGGTCATCTGGGATGTCTTCATTGGACTAGGATTGGAGCAAAGATTTGAAGGGCAAAAGGGACATCAAAATGTCTTGAGAAAATGTGAAAGAATATAGAATTCACTCCATTGGGTTTTCATTAAATATTTTAAAATAATGATTAGAATCTGCATGTACTGTTAAATACCCTTGGTCTGTGGAGGGTGGGGACAGGTCTGCTTGGATACCACTAAGAAGACATCCTAAGGACATGTGTCTCATCATGAAGAGCTCAGCATGAGGCTGCCATCTGGGGCTGTACTGGCCAAGAGCCCCCACGCAACTTCCCTCATATTGACCCTGAACAACCTTGCCTTTTTCCTTGGACAACTGGAACACAGTGTCCCTAGCAGCTCCATGGCTCTCTCTGTGAAGGGAAGAAGCATCTCAGCTGGTGGTTGTTAAAATATATGTGCAGGTGTGGGCCAGCCCCAGAGCCACAGTCAGGAGTTGCTCATTGTACTTGCCCGTGGAGGACTTCAGGATGTACCCTCAGACCCATTCCTCACTCTGTGTGGGGCCAAAGGAACCAATATCAGTAGTACATCATTTCCCCAGCACACCAGAGGGAAAGCTGAGCCAGACTATGGGATGTGTCTCCAGCAGGATACATGAAGTAACCTTCAAAGCCTCCACGGGAGACCAGGCTCCCCATTATCCTTCATCCATTATATAGAGAAGACATTCTGGCTTGTGGACCAAGGGTGGTTTATCTGTAGAGCAGCCTCCATCACGAGTTACCGACAGAACAAGAATACTGTTTTAAGGATATGAATTAGAAGGCAAATACAGAATGAAAGAAAGACTGAAGAAAATCTAGATCTCAACTGGCTTTGGGGATATGCCAAAGGCCCTGTCCAGAGCACTGATCTTGAGAACAGCAGTAGAAGAATTGAGATAATAAAATCAAATGCAAAAAGTAAAGCCATTCTTTGGTAGATTGGAAAGAAATGCATTAGTCTAGGAATTAAAAGACTAATGTTTGACCTTGAGCTTGGGTGAGTTATTTAAAATTCTAGAGCCTCCACTTCCCCACTTGAAAATGAAGTTATACTTAATAATCTCTAAATCCTCACTCATCTTAAATATTCATAATCTATGCTTTTCTTGAACAGTTCATCATAATACATAAAGAAGTGAAACCTTGGGAGCATTTGCCATAAACTAGATTAAAACTTTCCCTCTCCCCTAATCAGCTTAGAATTCAAGGATTACAATCCCTCTTTCAGTACAGCTATCATTCAGTGCCACATTTACTGAGAAAGTATGGATAATTGTCAACAACTTGACTGTTGACATTCAGAAAAAATTGCCATTTATCTGCAGGGGCTCAGTGCTTCTGAGGGGCCCTCAGGGTATCCACAAGCTTCAATTACATTGATAGAGACTTCAGTTTCCTTGGGGGGAAAACAAAGTGAAAGAAGTTCCAAGTTGTCAAATGGCAAGGAAAGGAACGTGCAAGGCATGAGCTCCCGAGTCATTTTTCAAAACATGACTGGAGTAGTTACTCCAGCTGTCATAACAGCATGATAAGTATGCTCACTTCTCCATCAATGTCATGATTCAGAAGAGTGGATCACTGTTGAAATCTGAAATTTCTTGGGCCAAAGTATGTGGGTAAAAATGTAATTCAGGCTGAAATTCCAGAGGACTCATGGGGAATGCCCTAGCCTCGGCCCCCTAACCTCCCCACAGCCCTCCATCACCCACCCCACTATCACGCTGCTCAGCACCCACACAGTGGGGAGTGGTTTGGAATGTTCGGCAGAATAAATAGGAAACTGGTTTGGAAACATCTGGGTAGAAAACAGCAGTTTAGCAGAAATAAGATATCAGGAGAATTAGAAGGCAATTAAAAATTACCTTCAAACCAAGACAATTTAGCCCAAAGGTTATAACTGTAATCATTCCTTTCTCATCTCCTAAGGTAACTTTGTTTGCTACCTATTTAGTTCTGCTCTTAAGAATTCTTCTATGATATGGTGCCTTATTGTTCTTCACCCTGATGACCTTTTCTATAATCAAAAGACCACCCACGTGACTGAGTCATGAGACTATTAATTCTTTACTTCTTCATTCTGTATATACATGCAAATCCTAATAAAAGCCTCCTGAGATTTTGGTTCTAGGAGGCAGCACCTATCTGCCTCACTATAGGCTGATATAGTGTTTGTCTCTCTGGGCCTCAGCAGATTATTTCACTGAAAATTCTACAAGTGAATTTCTCACATCATTACTCTCTCCGCTCCCAGACCTCCAGAGATCAGGAGGGAAAGCCCCCACTTGGGGAATTCTCAGTTTACCAAAGCAAGGTATAGCTCCCTACTGCACCACAACAAATGTATATTATCAGATTGCATAAAACCAGGTTGGTACTTGTTTCTCAAACCCCAGAAGCAGATAAGATTAAATTTATATAAAGTTCATTTTCTCTGATTATAAGTCATAACAGTCAAAACTAAGCACATTAGAAAGTTTTGGATGGCATCTAAATCTCAGCGAAAGAAACAGTACAATGGTCTGATTGGTAAGATTTAAAGGTTGTCCAGCTGCTGAAATAAGAAGTTGCTGAGCTCTAACCCAAATGTGTTATTTAAAAAATTGTAATTAAATTACAATTAAAATTGTTTTTAAAACTGTATTGCTAAACTGAGGATTCCACCATGAAATAATGGAATCCTGGTGACTAATATTACCTTCTTTGTATGTTCTCAATTAATCTCTAAAGGTGAAAATCTCATACTGAGTAATTTACTCAAGATTTATAAACCCTCATACAGAATCTGTCTCACTATAAAAATCACACTGCCATCCATACCCAGGCCAGGAAAGGCAGTCTCTCCAGGTCTGCCCCCATCCCACTGTGGTTTCCTCTTCTGCCAGACAGACCATGAGCTCACTAGGGAGGAGATGGGGAGACACATACCCTCAATGATACAGACCTCTAGCTACAGCCAAATTACAGCACCAGCTGTAATAGACACCAGCCCTCTCCCCAAATTTCCAGGTTGGCCTTCTTAAAGTTAGTTTTCTTCTGTTGTTTTTTCTTTGTTTGTTTGAGACAAAGTCTCACTCTATTGCCCTAGGTAGAGTGCCATGTCATCATAGCTTACAGAAACCTCAAACTCTTAGGCTCAAGTGGTCCTCTTGCCTCAGGTTTTCTATTTTTAGTACAGACAGGGTCTTGCTCAGGCTGGTCTCAAACTCCTAAGTTCAAGCAATCTACCCACCTTGGCCTCCTAGAGAGCTACGATTATAGGCATGAGCCACCATGCCCAGCTGGAGTGCAGTTTTTAAAATAACCACTAACAAGAATTCATAAGACCATAAACTATAAAGAAATTCATAACACCATAAACTATAAAGAAATAAAGTAAATATATTAATAGAACCCATTTTTAAACTGGTTAGATTTATTTCATTAGATTGAGTGAAATTTTAAAAAAAGATGTTTTTATAGGTCAAGAGCAATGAAATATGGGCAATTTCACAGGACTCTAGCTATATTCATGAACCCTCCAATTCTGGATTCTCTTGTCTTCTCACTGGAGTTTGGCCTATTCTTGCTCTTCTTCCTCAGCTTCTCAAAATGTGCTTTTGAATTCTACCAACTTTCCTGAAGTCAATGGATTCATCCACTCAGTTCCACTACCTAATCCAGTATCTGGTCCATAAGCACTCACTAGGCTCCTTCTCTTTTTCTTTCTTTCTTTTTTTTTTTTTTTTTTTTGAGACAGAGCCTCAAGCTGTCACCCTGGGTAGAGTGCCATGGCATCACAGCTGACAGCAACCTCCAACTCCTGGCTCAAGTGATTCTCCTGCCTCCACCTCCCAAGTAGCTGAGACTACAGGTGCCCTCCACAACACCTGGCTATTTTTTTGGTTGTAGCCATCATTGTTGCTTGGCGGGCCTGGGTTGGATTCGAACCCAGCAGCTCAGGTATATGTGTCTGGCACCTTAGCTGCTTGACCCACAGGTGCCAAGCCAGAGCTCCTTTTCTGAACCAGAAACTTCTATTGAGACAAGGGTGGATGTAAATATGTCTTAGTCTTTGAGGAGTTCCTAGTCTAGTGAAAAATGGAAACTTCTATCATCCATTGCATGACAGAAATACGTCCAGAGTGTTGAAAGAGAATCAAGGAGTCTCATGCTTAGAGGAAGGAGAGAGGAAGATTTCAAAGCAGAGTTGACATTTAGATTGTGCCTTGAAAGAAAGGTAAGATTTTCTGAACAAACCAAGGTGGGAAAGGCTTGAAGGTAGGCACAAAGTCAACTGTATGGCCTTGGGGCATGAAAAGATGCTAAATGTTCCAGGGAAAAGTGAATAACCCAATAGGGATTAAGGAGGTAAGAGGAGTTGGTAACAGATCTTAAAGGAACATGATGTTTTCTCCCTTTATCACATGAGTAAGCAAAAACATTTTTTTCTAATGAAGGATGAGACATGATGTTTGTTTTCGAAATAAAATTTTGCAATTTTCAAGAATGCATGATTTCTTCCCATGAACCATGAGTCTAAAAGGGAAGACTCAGACAAAATGAGTAGAATGTAGGCTTTAAAATTTATATTTATTGTTTTTTCTACTTATAAAAGAAATACAGATTCATTCTAAGCAATTCAAACATTATAGAAAACATAACACAGAAGTCAAATACTCCTGTAATTCAAACCTCCCAGACCTAAACCACTGTTACTACATCCATGTGTTGTGTTGGGACCGATTCCTTTAGACTTTGATTTCAATGTATAAATTAACATATTAATATACTTCCCCATACCCGTAAATATAGAGCTGACTTTTTTTTTTTTTGAGAAAGAGTATAAAGCTTTTACCCTGGGGTAGATTGCCATGGCATCACAGCTCATAGCAACCTCAAACTCTTGGGATTAAATGATTCTCTTGCCTCAGCCTCCCAAGAAGCTAGGACTACAGGCACCTGCCACAACACTTGGCTAATTTTTTTGTTGCAGTTGTCATTGTTCTTTTAGCTGGCCTGGGCCAGATTAGAACCCACCAGCCTTGGTGTACGTGGCCAGCACCCTACCTACTGAGCTACAGGTGCTGCCTGTCTCATTCTTTTTAATGGCTATGTAATATTCTATTATATCAGTGTACTACAATTTATTGACTTATTCTTATTTTGTGCCATTGGGATATTTTTGACATTTTGTGGTTATAAACAATGCTGGAATAAACAATTATTTATAGAAACCTTTGAAAATCTGTGAAAGTGTTACTAGAGGATATATTCTCAGAAGTCCTTCCAGAAACTGATATGGAGGGAACAACCATTTTTATTTTAATAGATATTGGCAAATTGCCATAATAAATTTTATATCAATTTATAACCAACACTGTATGTAGCCTCCAATTTTCTTAATGGTGTGGAGTTTTATAGGCAGTCTGTTCTCACCAGAGAGATTGAAGAACATTGGGATTCTTCATTCAGCTCTGTGAATGTCTGCAATTCACACATTTCTGTTGTGTCTGATAGATTAACATTAATAGCAGCTCGAAGGTTTGACCAAAAAAGCCCACATTTATGCCTGTCCTTGGGCCATTCCAAGTATGCTTTTTTTTCCAGGAGAGCTCTCAGGATATGATGTCTGGTAGGAATGCAGTAGAATGGAATGGGTTCCAGTAAGATAAGAATTATATGATCAGAATTTTCATGAAAGAAGTCATGGTGGGCAAAGTAGAATTCATAATGGTCCCACTCACTCAGGACAAAGTTGGGAGACAAAACAAAGATGGACTTAAAGCTTTTTTCAATGAAGTTTATGATATTTTCGCTAATGCTCTTGCCAGGGTCAAAGTTTCTCTCATGAAGGCAAACCAAGACAGAGCCATCTTCTTTCTCTAGACTAGGGATCAATTCATTCTTTACCCAGGAAGAATCATATTCACTGTATGAAATAAATGCATGAAATTGGACATTTCTCTTGAGTTGTTTTCTGTTTGTCTTCCTAACCCTGTGCCACATTTGTGCCCACTGACCAAGCATCTTGAAATACCAGGGTAGATCAAAGTGGAGACAGCAGAAGGCCATAGCTATCCCCACAACTAGCATGATAACCATGATGGTGACAATCAACAAAGCTGTGTTGCAAGATAATTCAGGAAGATGAACATCTTTTAACTGAGTCCCCCTTAGATTTAAAGGGTATTCACAGATGTATGAATCTGACCAGCCAATCGCCATACCCTCCAAATATTTTTCTAGCTGAATGAAATTTCTTAATTCACAGGTACACCAGAATGGATTTCTCCCTGCATTTAGAGTCTTAACCTCCTTGCAGCTCTGAAAAAAATCCAGAGATGGGCTGAGGATTAAGTTCATTTCAATATTCAGAACTGAGAGTTGACTGAAATGACTGCACCCAGGGAGATCAGTTAGAAAATTAAACGCAACATTTAGCTCTTGTAAGGACGTAAGATGAACAGTGTCTTTGGGGATAGTTTGAATTTGGTTATTATTTAGGTCAAATATTTGAATACTTCTGGGCAAGCACCTAAAAACAGAATCATCAAATTTATTGGATGACAGGTTTATGGTGACCAAGGTTTCTGGCCATGAGCAATTTTCATCATTTTTGTGTTGTAATAGGTTTTCGCTCAGGTCCAAATGCTGCAGGGGTGTGTTGTGAGCAAAGCTAGTCACTAAGGAAAGTGTCTCCAGTTTATTGTCCTTCAAAATGAGACTTTTCAAATGAGGCAACTGGATAGTTCTTTTAAATAGTTCATCTGTTAAGATATTATTAGCAAAATTTAAATATTGGAATCTTGTAGGATAATTAGGGAAAAGCATGTGTGGCATCTGTGCATTTGATATTGTCAGGTTTTCTATATCCATTTTGGTAAAAAGCAAGTAGATTTTATCCTGTGGAATAAAGAAAATTCTGAAATGTACATGCTCCAATTTTATAGCTCTCATTACAGTATTTGAGTAGTCAAATGAATTGCGGTCGAGATAAACCTTACCTCCAAAAGTCATATTTTGGATCTGGAAGTATTCCACGGATGTGTGCCAAACAAATTGGAAGATAAGGAGAAGGTCTTCCCAGGGTAAATCAACTTTACTAAGTAACAGAATAGATGTCTTGGCATTCTCTAAACTAAGATTCTGTTGAATTTCATAACTTACAAATTGGCTCTTGCTATCTATATTTGTCATCTCTAATATTTTTGAAGTCTTGATTCCATCACGCAAAAGAACCCAGAAATTTGTGTTCGCTGGTAAAACAATGTGAAGTTTTGTTGTGTTTAAGATGAGTAGGCTACCTTCTTCATAATGAGAAAGAGTTCTCAATCCTAAGAAGACGGTATTTAGATGCAAATGAGCAATTTTCTGGAGATCTGATTTTTGAATTTTTGCCCCACTCAACCCCAAGGTTTCTAGGTGTGACATGTTGCTGGTGTCTTCACAGAGAGGAATGGTGTCAAAGTCATTAAAAGAAAGATCTAAATGTCTGAGATTTGCCAGTGAATACCAAGTTACAGTCTTCAGTCTGTTATAAGACAAATCTAAGTACAGTCTGTTATAAGACAAATCTAAGTATCTTAACTCCTTGTTGAATTCAAAAATTTTGACATTCAGTTCTTAGATTCTATTGTGACATAGAATCAAAACTTTCAGTTTGGAAAAAGAATCAAAATCTGAACTCTCTAGTTGAAAAAGAAGATTATAGGATAAATCCAGTGTGGTTGTGGCTGGGGTTATATCTGTGGGAAAGTTTCTTAGGGACATGTTGGAACAGTTGGTAGTCAATTCCCTTTCTTCTGGTAGCTTTGGAGCCCAGCCTTCCACTGACATAACAACACTACAAAAAATGTAAATGTTTCTGATAAGTTTCATTGTATTTCCAAGGATTTTATCACTGGTTTCCTCATATAAATGATAAAGATGAGTTCAAAACCCTAGGAAAACAGCATATAATGTTATGTTTTTATTTGGCTTGTTAATTAGAGACATTGATATACAAAGGTTATGAATGAAACTTCATCAAGTTGTTTGTACAGTGCTGCCAACATAAGTGTGTGCTGGCAAGTTCACAAACCTAATTGTCAGATCTCACATTCTTCAAGAGGTTGGAACAGGGTCCCAACCTGTGTACTGAGTCTTTGACTTGATTCCAGTACCCTGGGTGACAGATCTCCACCTAGCCACCTGTGCCACAGCCCCATCACTGAGGCCAGGTAGGGTTCTCAGAGAGAATTATGCTAGTTAGTAGAAGTACCTCTCTTCCCAATTCAACTTAGAAACCACATTGTCAAGTCAAACACAATACTCTTTTGATGTTCTGAATGTTTTAGTAAATTTGGAAGATATTTTTTATCACCAAAATAATATCATGGGATTATTTCTCAAATTTGTCTTTGTGGACATAGGGAATCCCTGGAGCTAATACCTGATTTTCAAAAACACTTACCCATGCACATGGAAGGTCCAAAATAGAGAAACAAACAGAATGATTCCCATCCTTATGCCTCCATGTGTTGTCAAGTTGGTGGCAAAAGCAATCCAGGTAGCTGACAAATAGTAATAATAATTATCAAAAAGAGTTTCCATTTCTTGGTGGCTTTCAGTGTGCTAGGATATATATCAAGTGCTGTAGACATTATCTCTATAATTTACCACAATACTCTAAGGAAAGTACTACTACCCCCATTTCACAGGTGAGGAAACTCAGGTGTAAAATTGTGAGGGATCTGAAAAGCAGATCAGCCTTCAAGTTATCTGATTTGACACAGAGCTAAGGTGGTTGGAGGACTCGGATTTTCACAATATTCATTATTGACGATATTTATTACTTATTCTGCCAGAAACTTTTCTAGGAACTGATGAAATAGAAGTGAACAGAGCAGAAGATTTCTGTTTGTTACACAGCTTACATTCTAGTACTGGGGTAAGATAAGAGAGGCTGCAAGCAAAACAATAACTTTATATGTTAGGTGGTAGTAAGGATTTGAAGGAAAGTTAAGGTGAGGGGGACAGAGAGAGACAGAGGAGGGATTTTTTTGCATAGGGTGATCAAAAAGTCCTCTGAGATGTCAACCTTCATGCAGAGATGTAAGGGGAGCAAGGGACCACCCACTTGTTTGGGGAAGGAGTGTTTTGGCGAGAACAGCAGGTATAATTCAA
The DNA here is from genome assembly GCA_963573935.1 of Arctocebus calabarensis. Lineage (NCBI taxonomy): Eukaryota > Metazoa > Chordata > Mammalia > Primates > Lorisidae > Arctocebus > Arctocebus calabarensis. The sequence goes on along the minus strand of CAUYON010025221.1, from coordinate 12,474 downwards.
AGATTCTGATGAGCAACATGCCTGAAAAATGTGAGGGGCGACATGAGCGGAGGTGGGAAAGTGAGTCAGAGAAGAGGTCAGATCTTGTCAGAACTTGGCAATGTTCCTCTGAAATAAGAAACCAGAGGAGGATTTAGAGTCCAGGAGTGTCAACTTCTGATATACATTTTAAATAAATATTCCTCTGCTTGTTGGGTGGAAGTGATTAGAGGGCATAAGAATGGCAGGGAAAACCCCTGGGGACTCTAGAGAGGAACGTGCGCAAGAGAGAAAGTGAAGGTACATGTGGGGAGAAGTAAGTTGGCAGGGTTTGTTTTTATTTTATTTTTTTGTAGAGACAGAGTCTCACTCCATCCCCCTGGGTAGAGTGCTGTGGCATCACAGCTCACAGCAACCTCCACCTCCTGGGCTTAGGCGAGTCTCTTGCCTCAGCCTCCCGAGTACCTGGGACCACAGGTGCCACCACAACGCCCGGCTATTTTTCTGTTTTGCAGTTCGGCCGAGGCCGGGTTTGAACCCGCCACCTTTGGTATATGGAGCCAGCGCCCTACTCGCTGAGCCACAGGCGCCGCCCAAGTTGTCAGGTTTTGCCACCCAAAGGCAAATTAGTGAAGTCTTGGGCTCTGTGTCTCTCCCTCCCCCACCCCCCAGGCACGCAGGGGAGGTGATAAATTAGCAGTACTGAGCATTTTCCTGCCTCCCTTTGCATGTGTTCAGCACACACTGCCCTTCACACTGGTCGCTCCCACAGACAAGTGGAGGGGACAGAAGCCATACTCATCAGGAAGAGTGTGGCCACGCTGTCCTGTCATTCTGAGAGGCTCTGGGTGTGAGCTCGCACACACGTGCAAACGGGGTAACAGAATTGGCAGGATTAAAACCTAAAGCCACTTGAGAATGTTACCTTTCTTGTCTGGATTTCTCCTTCTCTAGAACCTTCTCAAGTTAGGGATTTTTTTTCTTGAAGTGAAGAAGTTGTAGAAAACAGGTAGCTATGTCCCAAAATAACTTGACCATGAAATTGCTCCATCTTAGTTCAGGCTGCTGTCACAAATCACCCAGACTGGGTGGCTTTCTCATAGATTTGGGTGCTGGGAAGTCTACACCCAAGGAGCCCACCAGTCCAGCTCAATTTGAGCCCTCTTCCTGGAGTACATCACCACATGGAGGACAACAGAGAGAGAGAGAGAGAGAGAGAGAGAGAGAGAGAGAGAGGGTTTATGTGAGAACAAGCACCATTTCTAGGTTTTCCAGGTAGCCACTGATACCAGTAGAGATGGCCTCTTTTCCTGATCTTGGTAACACACATCATCACAATTTCTTCGTGTAAATTCCCTTACCTTGTACACTTAAAGAAGTCCTAATTTTTAAAAAAAAAAATTATTGACATTGATCATATAATTTTTATGGTCTATAAGCAATAACATAAGGTATTATTTCTACTGGGTTCTTGAAAATCTTAGCGCAAAAACTCTAATTTTGGTAAGATCACTACCATTACATGATTTCTCAAAACACTAACTTTTAAAAACATGATCTAATGGGTTTAAGATGCCTTCTGTAGTATTTTTCTTTGCCCACATTTTAGTGACTCCCTAGAGTGCAGTATATACTAAAATATTATACGGCATTAATACATAAATGTATAGTATAATTATCAGATAAAACTAGTAAATATTCTATTTAATTAATTTAGTTCCTGACAGCTTTTTAAGCTGTTACATATTTAAGAGAAAGTTTTCTATATTTACTTCTAAATAGTCCCAATAGAAAATAAGTTTACAACTGTTGCCTGAAGGAATAGTTACTACTCAAATTATTGTGTCCATATCATCTAATGTGTGACTATAAAGTTTACATTTTCTCTCAGTTTCCTTAAAACTATGCATTAAATTTCAGAAGATCTTAATTTCTTAATTTTGTGCACATTCACCGTGTCTTCTGAATGGTCTCTTAGCAGATGAACCATGGTTTATGGTCTGACCTTCCCCTCCCCCCATGTCTATCTTGTCCACTTCTGTATTCCCAGCTTGTGGAATACTGCCTGGCATGTGGCACGTGCTCAGAAAATATTTGTTGAATGTTATGTATGTGTGAATGAATGATTTCAGCATTTTACCCCATAGCACAACATGGCAACATAATATGTTCTCAACAGTATGCATAGCTGAACACAGCTATTGCTGTGAATTTCTGACATAGTGCAGGAGTTAAAGAATGAGTTTGGGGACGGACACAGTAGTTCACACCTGTAATCCTAGCACTTTGGGAGGGTGAGGCAGGAAGATTGCTAAAGGCTAGGAGTTTGAGACCATCCTAAGCTACAAAAACAAATAGAAAAATTAGCCTGGTGTGATTGTGTGTACCTGTAGTCCTAGCTACTCTGAGGGCTGAGTCAGGAGGCTCTCTTGAGCCCTGGAATTTGAGATTGCTTGAGCTATGAATGAAGCCAGTGCTCTCTAGCTAGGGCTACAGAGCAAGACTCTGTCTCAAAAAACAAAAACAAACAAAAGAATGAGTTCAGCATTAGAGATGGATAGACTGTGTTAAAGTTCAATCTTTACCACTCATTGGCTGTGTTACTTGGACCATTATCTAGCCTCTAAAAGGTTTGGTTTACTTACCTATAAAATGGGGCTTGTGCAGAGGCATAAAACAATACTGGATATAAATGACTCAATACCATGCCTAGCATATCACACTTAATAAATGATGGCAGTTATTGGGGCCAAGACTAGGGTGAGGCAAATAAAGCATAAATTTTAAGGAGATACCAAGGAACTCTGTAATCAAGATAAATCATGATTACATGAATATTTTTAAAAGTCAAAACTGATGTAAAAATTGTGGTGGAACAAAATATTGAAAGTGTTCATAAACCCAGGATCAGCGTTAACCAATTTTTCTTTTGCCTCAGGCTCCATTACAGTTGGCAAGACCCTGGCAGTTATAATCATTAAGTTGACAAAGGTGTTTTTAATGCTGTCTTGCAGAGTGTTTTAATTGGTAGCTAATTACTTTAAGCTTTTAGGTCTGAGAGCCATAGCCCCAGAAAAATGCAACACAGCTGCTTTATCTGGAATCCTCTGGGTTGAGATGTCAGAGTTTCCATCTCTTACTCACTTCTCCCTGCCTAATACCATAACCTTATCTGGAACTATAATGCGAGAGGAAGGAACTCTTATTTGAACTTCTCTTAATTAATATAATAAATAAAAGGTACTATCAGGCAATGATATGTGATATGCATCATGGCATTTCATTAAAACAAGTTAAAAAGTAGGACATAAGCTTTTGTAGTCAATAAATTGTGTATATATGTATAATTATCATATACCTACTACTATTGCTATTATGCTGAAAGCAGATGAAAAACAGAAAGACTTTCTCTAACGGCTTATGATTTAATAGTCCAAGCCAAAAGACACCATGAAATGACAATTGACAGTTTCCAAAAGAATACTTAATTATGTAATGTCTCTTTTTGCAACAATGCAAAGAAATTAAGAAGTGTTTAAGAACTCATTGCAAGTTGAGTGATCTTTGCAATGCAAAAGTAAAAATGGCATTTTTTGAGTGTTTCCTATGAGTCCAACAAGGAGGTAAGTACTTTCCATACGTTGTTAGTCAATCCCCCCCATCATCCCCTCACAACCCAGTGAAATGACGGCTATTATTATCCTCACTTTAAAGATGAAGGAACTAAGGCCCACAGATTAAGTAACTGCACAGGTGACCCAGTGAAGAAGCAGCAGAGCAGGGATTTGAGCCCAGATGTGTCTGGTCTTTTGTGGCTGGCAGCTAACCCCAAATGGAAGGCACCTCAAAGCCTGGGATGAGGTAGCTTAGGGCAGGGTTACCAAGGTTGGCTCTGCTGACCTGGCCTGGCAAGGGGATAGCCTCTTCCTCCCACCCCATGCACCTCTCTGAAGCCATCAGCAGCTGCAGTGAGACACTGTGCAAGATGCCACAAAGCTCAAGAGACTGCCTGCGTGCAAATATAGTCTTAAGAGACTTCTAAGTTCACAAGAATTGAAATAAAACTCAAAGTGCGCACATCCCTAAGTAATAGTTCAGGTTAGCTGTCTGGGAGAAAGCTCTTACGGGAGTCAAATGCCTGTGCGTTGTTGGCTGTCCTCTGCTGTCCAGCAGCCACATGGCCACTGTGGACTTCTGAGGGAAACTGAGCAAGAGCTCATTGTGCCAGATCCATGAGATTGGTCCCTACCTTTAGATTTGCAGCATAAATGCAAAACGTCTGAATTTGTAAAGAGGCAGCAATTATGCTTTAAGTAGAAAAAGATCTCATCAACAAATGCAGTTAACAGCATTCAGGGAAAATAAAAGCCAGAGAAAACTCACCACAATGCCTGGGACCATTCACTCTAGGTAGAAGCACTGACCAGGTTTAATCTGCAACCAGTGAAAGGAAACTCAAACTCTTCAGCACCTGCAAGGTAATTCCTCAGATCAATAGCGCCAAGGTCACCCAACATTCATTTTAGGCAAAATAATAAATACTAAAATTCTGAGTAAATTTACTTTCCTATACCAGCTCAAACTACCTACTCTTTAGAAAAGACCCTGCAAGCCTTATTTATTTTCCATGAGGGTTACAATAAACAAAGCTACAGTTCTTACCCCTTGCGCTGTCTGGGCACAGCCACAGGTGTGCGGACAATTAATTGACAAGGTCAATCTGCAGCAGAAGTGGGGCTGAAGCAAGCTCTTCTGCGAAGCTTAAACCCCCTCTGCCCTCTACTGGATGTTGGTGGCATTACATGTTATGTACATCAATCTCAGAACACTTTTTTTTTTTTTTTTAATCTTTAGCAATGTATGTTTTTTTAATTTCAGAATATTAGGGCTATACATCTTTTGTTTAAGACTTTGTTTTTGTACAGGTTGAATCAAAGTTACACACATAAGAGTGCCCTTTCCTTAATAACGGCTAGATGGAGAGTTCACAGAAATTGGTAAGAAAGATACCAGCCCATGATAATACACAAAGGGACAGATTTCACAGAAAAGGGATGTATGGGTCATTCTGGTACTACTACTACTACTTTTTTGCACTGGCTTCATAATTTCAGCAATCCGCCTGGAAGAGGGAAGGATGGGGCTATCTGGAGGCTTTGTCTTGAATTGAAATTGTTAAAAAAAAAAAAAAAAAAAAGCTATCTTATGGATAAATTGCAGCGTGAAGACAAATTTTTAAAATGAAAATTTGGGGGGGTTATTAACACTTGATTTAGCATTAGGCTCGGCACCTGTAGCTCAACAACTAGGGCTCCAACCACATTCAATTGGGCTAGAGGTTTCGTACCGGCCTGCCAATCAACAATGACAACTACAACAACCACCACAAAAAAAATAGCCAGGCACTGGGGCGGGCGGGCAGGCACCTGTACTCCCAGCTACTCCAAAGGCTGAGGCAAGAGAATCACCGAAGCGCAGGAGTTGGAGGTTGCTGCAAGCTGTGATGCCACAGCACTCTACAGAGGGTGATAAAGTGAGACTCTGTCTCAAAAAAAAAAAAAAAAAAGATTTAGGTGACACTACTGGAGGTAACCAATAAAGAAGAAAATTTCCAAGTAGATTTGTCCACAAGAGGAATGATCAATTTAAACATGAATGTTAGGCTGTGGAGAGAAGGGAATACTTTTGCACTGCTGGTGGGATTGCAAATTCATACAACCTCTATGGAGAGAAATATAGGAAATTCTCAAAAAAGTAAAAGTGGACCTTTCACTTGATTCCCACAATCCCCATTACTGGGTATCTACCCAGCAGGAAAAAAAAAACATTTTACCACAAGGACATTTGCACTAGAATGTTTATTACAGCTCAATTTGTAATTGCCAAGACATGAAATCAACCCAAGCACCCATCAAGCCATAAATGGATTAAAAAACTTTGGTGTATAAATGCCATAGAGTACTATTCAGCCATAAGAAAAGATGGAGAGGGCGGTGCCTATGCCTCAGTGAGTAGGGCTCCAGCCCCATATACCAAGGGTGGTGGGTTCAAACCCCTCCCTGGCCAAACTGCAACAAAAAATAGCCAGGCATTGTGGCAGGTGCCTGTAATCCCAGCTACTTGGGAGGCTGAGGCAAGAGAATTGCCTAAGCCCAACAGTTGGAGGTTGCTGTGAGCTATCATGCCACGGTGATAAAGTGAGACTCTGTCTCTAAAAGAAAAAAAAAGATAAGATAGAGACTTTACATCTTTTGTTTTTACCTGGATGGAGTTGAAACACATTCTTCTTAGTAAATTATCACAAGAATGGGGGGCAGAAGTATCCAATGTACTCAATACTAATACGAAACCAATATATAAACAACTACATGCCCACATGAAAGAAAAACACAGGTATAGTCTAGCAAAGGGTAAGGAAGGGAAAGAGAGGAAGAGGAGGGGTGATTGTGGAATCTCACCTGCTGTGCACAGTATGAGGGGTTCAACATGCCCCTGGGTGAGGGGATCAACTACAACTTGAACTTTGCATCAGAAATGAAGACAATGTAAACTACACATTTATACCCTGTTACCAATCTGAAGTGAAAAATAAATAAATCAATTAAATTAAAATGAATGGTTGTAATGGGTTTATGTAATATAAAATTGAGGAGGGGGTGCGTTCTTAAAGAAAATTTTACAATCTTATTGGTAATTTGGGTTTTTTTCTTTTTGGCAATTTATTTTTATTATAAAAATGGAATGGATGTATTTCTACATATATTGTAGAGGAGAGGAAATCACACCACATCTAACTGTGTAAGGAAAAACAAGGACAAACAAACCCAGTCTGCTGTTACTCACAGACACCCACACAAGCTTGTCTACGTTACACAGGCACAGAGAGACAAGTTGGACTCATCAGGAATGTCGGACAAGTTGTTCCTAGTTTGGGGGAACTAATCTCTAAAGTCTTTTTCATTTCATTTCGGAAATTCTCAAACAAAGTTCAGTGCCTGTGGCTCAAGCAACTAAGGTGCCAGCCACATACACCTGAGCTAGTGGGTTTGAATCCAGCCCAGGCCCGCCAAAAAACAGTGGTGGCTGCAACCAAAAAATAGCCGGGCATTGTGGCTGGTGCCTGTAGTCCCAGCTACTTGGGAGGCAGAGGCAGGAGAAACGCTCGAGCCCAGGAGTTGGAGGTTGCTGTGAGCTGTGATGCCAGCATGACAGCTTGAGGCTCTGTCTCAGAAAAAAAAAAAAAATTCTCAAACAACTACAATGAGCCCACTCACATTGCATTTTGCCGTCTCAAAGAAAAATAATCACTTGTCCAAGGGCATATTCTTCCTTCTCCCAGAGACCATGTTTTACATGTTAGCAAATGAAGAAGTTTTCTTTCTTTAGTTTTTAATCTGTTTGCCAAAAACATGTTGGGCCAAGTTACAGGAGCAGCGGTGCGTGCCGCACCATCATTATCACTGAAGTTTTCAGTTACTCCCTAAGCGCAGGAAGCATCACGTACAAGACATTGGCTAATTCTTACCACAAGTTACATACACATTTTTCCCATGTGACAGATGAAGACACTGGTTGAGAGAAAACAAGAAATTTGTCCAAGGTCATCATCCAGTGAGAGATGGAGCCAAGATTAAAAACCAAGTCTGTCTGGTTCCAAAGCTCACAATTTTTTTTGCTAATCTGGCGTCTAGTAGTTTATATAATACCCCCTCTGCCTTCACCTGGGATTTCGAAAATCCTTAAACCATTATTCACAATTAGCAACCAAACAATAGTACAGATAGAACCATATGTGCAATTAACTTAGGGATGTAATTTTCTTATTTCTTTTTTAAAAAACTTTCCTCTCTCCCTATCTCTCCTCTCTCTCTCTCCCTCCCCACCCCGTCTCTGCCTCTTTCTGCCACACACACACACACACACACACACACACACACCCATGTCTTCCCCTGATTCCAGACTTCTGCCCACCACATCTCTGCCTTCATATATCAGTGGCAGCACACAGAAAGCCTTGGGCTACCTCGTGTGAATGGAGTTTTATTTTAAAGTCATTGCACAAAGTAACGAAGTGCAGCCTCAACACAGCCACGCCCAGAGAGACCCCTTCTCGGGACACCCCAGAGGCAGCCCTGCCGGTCAGACCATCTTGTTGGACCCTCCTAAGTGGCATGGCCTTTTGTCACGTTAGCTATGACTTGGCTTCTCTTTAACTCTTCCTCAATCTGCTTCTCTTCCTATTCCCACTTCTCTTTTTTGCTAACTTCGCTTCTCATATTTCTTTTTTTCTTTCTTTTTCTTTTTGAGACAGAGTCTCACTTTGTCACCCTCGGTCGAGTACCATGGCATTATAGCTCACAGCAACCTCAAACTCCTAGGCTCATATGATCCTCTTGCCTCAGCCTCCTAAGTAACTAGGACTACAGGCACCTGCTACTATGCCCAGCTATTTTTTAGAGACAGGGTCTCACCCTTGCTGGGGCTGGTCTTGAACTCCAGAGCTCAAGCAATTCACCCTCCTTGGCCTCCCAGAGTGCTGAGATGACAGGTGTGAGCCACCTCACCCAGTCCTGCTTCTCAAATTTCCTTCTACAGCCATGTCTTTGTCTCCTTCTAGTCAGGGCTGAGGCTAACCCCGAGGAAACCTTCCCCAGGTGAGAAATTCTACTGGATCTTTGTCTCACCATCCAAAATGAGCAGAGGATGCACAGACCACCTGAGAGCCTGCTGGCCTGCCTTTTGTGTCTTGCCTTTGATTGACAGTGCCAAGATCCCTGATCCAGGCAGGAAAGTCACAGGACGCAGGCCTGCCTTCTCCCATGGGCACTGTGAGCTCGCTCAGAGTCCAGTGCAGAGCAGGTGTTAATTGGGGAAAGCATCTTTGCTTTAATTATGGGTATCAGTAAGTGAGAATAGTGACAGAAGTTATTTTTTCTGAGTCATAATTCTGCAAAATAAATAAAACATAACAAGATTCTCACGTGATTAGGAAATTCAAATAGCTTATCATTCATTTATTATATTTGATAAGAAGGGAAGAACATTTTAGTTTAAACAAATAAATTTAAATGGTTCTTGGTATCTAGTGGGAACCTAAGACTTTTGCAGAAATTTGGTAAATTCTTTATTTACAGGTCATAGATCAGCACTATCCAGGAGAATACAGAAATAATGCAAGCCTCATAAGTAAGGCTTTACAAAAAAGGCCAAATTAAGTTTAAAAATAGATTTTATGTAATCCATCATATTGAAAGATGATTTCATCAGGACTCTATATTTAAATAATTAATGAGCGATTTTACTTTTTTTCTGTACGATGTCTTTGAAATCTGGTGTGTGTTTTATACTTATAGCCTTTGTCAGTTCAGAAAGTACAGAGGATCAAAAAGAGAAAGCAAAAAGATAGGAGAAAGATCAGGGAAACCAAAGTGGAGAAAATGAGGGTAGAAGGCAAAGACCAAGAGGGAAACAGAGACAAAAAATAATTCGTAGGTCAAACGAGGGAGTGTCAAGGGAAAAGAGTTGAGAGGATAAGGGAAAACCTGGATTTTTCACCCAAGTGTAATTATTTTTATAACTTTATTGATGAGTGGCTTAGCGTTGATCTTAGGCAGAGTTACCAAGCTCAATCATGTAATAAACACCCTAAAAGACATGTCAGCATGAGAAATTCCCCTGAATTTCCTAGTTCGCATCCAAGCCATGTGCCATTGTTTTGACTGAATATGAAAACATTTCACACTGAATCATACTTGCTATGATCTTTTCCAATACAGCCGGGCCTCTACTACAGACAGTTGATACCAGCCCATGACAGTTAATTTTTAAGAATTTTGTGAGCCAATTGGTAAAAATAACCATAATTAAAAATTAGATTATATTTATACTTGTGTTTAAATAAACTATTTAATTTTACTTTTTAATTGAGAAATAATAACTGTACATATTCCTGGGGTACCTAATGATGTTTGATTTTTTTTTGAGACAGAGTCTCATTACCCTAGGTAGAGTGATATGGCATCACAGCTCGCAGTAACCTCAAACTCTTTGGGCTTAAGCGGTTCTCCTGTCTTAGCCTCCCAAGTAGCTGGGACTACAGGCACCCACCACAATGCCTGGCTATTTTTTGGCTTAGTTGTCATTGCTGTTTGGCAGGCCTGGGCTGGGCTCAAACCTGCCACCTCCGATGTATGTAGCTGGTACCCTAGCTGCTTCAGCTACAGGGGCCGAGGCGCAAATGAAGTTTCAATACATATTAATATAATGAATAGTGATCAGATCAGGGTAATTAGCATACCCATCATCTTGAATATTTATCATTTCTTTGCCTTATGAACATTCAATATTCTTTGAAACTACATAATAGAAGTGTTCATTGTAGTCATCCCACAATGGTACAGAACGCTCAAATTTATTCCTCCTATCTAGCTATAATTTTGTAGCCTTTAACAAATCTCTCTCTACCTTTCCCAGCTTCTAATAGCATCTGTTCGACTTTTTACTTGTAGGAGATCAACTTAGTTTGGCTTCCACAGATGAGCGAGAGCAGGCAGCCTTTACCTTTCTGTTCCTGGCTATGTCCCCTACAAGACATGCTCTAGCTCCATCGTATTGCCAAGGACTGGATTTCATTCATGGGAGCTGGGGGTGGGGGGGCTGAATAACGTTTCATCATGTGTATATACCACATTGTGTTTATCCATTCTTCTGTTATACACCTAGGTTGAGTTCATAGCTTGACTCTCAGGCCATGGAGGGTACAGATGTCTCTTCTGTATAATGATCACCATTCCTTGTGATAAATTCCCCATGGTGGGATTGCTGAATCATATGGTAGTTCCACGTGTAGTTTTTTGAAGACTTTTTGAAGACCCTCCTTATTGTTCTCCATAGTGGCTGGTTTCATTTTCATCCGCAGTGTATGAGAGCTCTCTTTTCTCCATAACTTTATCAATATTTGTTAGTTTGGAATAGCCAGCATAACTGAGGTGAGGTGATACCTCATTGTGGGTTTTTTTTCTTTGTACTTTTTTTCTAGAGCCAGAGTCTTACTTTGTCGCCCTTGGTAGAGTGCTGTGATATCACAAGAGCAACTTCCAGCTCTTGGGCTTAGGCAATTCTCTTGCCTCAGCCTCCTGAGTAGCTGGGACTACAGGTGCCCACCACAACGCCCCGCTACTTTTTTTTTGTTGCAGTTTGGCCGGAGCTGGGTTCAAACCCGCTACCCTTGGTATATAGGGCCAGCGCCCTACTCGCTAAGCCACAGGTGCCACCCCCTCGTTGTGGTTTTGAATTACATGTCTGTGATGATTAGTGATGCTGAACATTTTTTCATGTATTTATTACTTGCGTGTATTTGTATGCCTTCTTTTGAGAAATGTCTGTTCACAGCATTTGCCCATTTTTAAATCAGATCATTTTTTGCTTTTGAGATGTTTGAGGCCCTGGTATGTTCTGGATAGTAATCCTTTGTCAGATGAGTAATTTGCAAATATTTTCTCCCCCTCTGCAGGTTGTCATTTCACTCTCTTGATTGTTTTCTCTGCTGTGCAGAATTTTTTAGTTTGATATAATCTCATTTTTGTTTTTGCAGCCTGTACTTATTTTATTTTATTTTGAGATAGAGTCCTACTCTGTTGCTCAGGCCAAGGTGCAGTGGTGTCATCATACCTCACTGCAATCTCAAACTGCTGGCTCAAGTGATTCTGTAGCCTCAAAGTCACTGGGACTATAGGTGCAAGCCATCATACCCAGCTAAATCTCCTATTTTTTGTAGAAATGGGAACTTGTTCTTCCTGAGGTTGGCCTTGCACTCGTGACCTCAAGCAAGTCTCCCACCTTGCCCACCCAAAGTGCTAGGATTACAGGTGTGAGCTACTGTGCCAGACTTCTGCCTATGCTTTTGAGGTCTTTTTTTTTTTTTTTTTTTTGGTTAGCGGTAAAAAATTTTATTGTTCCTTTTATATTTTTTCAATAAGCTTTTTTCTATTTTTATTTATTTATTTATTTTCTTTCTTTTTTATGTAGTTAAATCATAGCTGTGTACATTAATGCAATCATGGGTACAAGGTGCTGGTTTTATATAAAATGTGAAATATTTTCATTGAACTGGTTAACATAGCCATCACGGCATTTTCTTTTCTTTTTTTTTTTTTTTTTTGAGACAGAGCTTCAAGCTGTCACCCTGAATAGAGTGCTGTGGCATCACAGCTCACAGCAACCTCCAATTCCTGGGCTCAAGCAAGTCTCTTGCCTCCGCCTCCCAAGTAGCTGGGGCCACAGGCGCCCGCCACAACGCCCGGCTATTTTTTGGTTGCAGCCATCATTGTTGTTTGGCGGGCCCGGGCTGGATTCGAACCCACCAGCTGAGGTGTACGTGGCTGGCACCTTAGCCCACTGAGCCACAGGCGCCGAGCCGGCATTTTCTTAATTATTGTGTTCAGACATTTATATTCTTCGTTTAGTAAGTTTCACCTTCTAAGATGCACCATAGAT
>CAUYON010025218.1:0-17041 GCA_963573935.1 Arctocebus calabarensis | reverse complement strand
CTAAGGTGCCAACCACATACACCTGAGCTGGCGGGTTCGAATCCAGCCCGGGCCTGCCAAACAACAATGACGGCTGCAACCAAAAAATGGCCAGGTGTTGTGGCGGGCGCCTGTGGTCCCAGCTACTTGGGAGGCAGAGGCAAGAGACTCACTTGAGCCCAGGAATTGGAGGTTGCTGTGAGCTGTGATGCCACAGCACTCTATCCAGGGTGATAGCTTGAGGCTCTGTCTCAAAAAAAAAAAAAAAAAAAAAAAGACACTCAGAACCACGCAGTGAAAGCAGTTGCATTACTCATCATGATAAATACACAAAAAACTCCTCAAACTTCCTGAATATTTAGTATAATGTACCCATCTCTCTGGTATTCACAATTACTATCAACCAGTAATATAAAGAATATTTTGAAGATCACTTTGCCTTGATTCATTCAAGAGTCAATTATGGTTCCAGATGACTCTAGGTATGTGTAAAGACTGAACAACAGACTCCGCTGTTCAAGGTTCTTCTCTCATCAATTTTTGCTCAGGTTTTTATTTTACTTCACTTTTTAATTTTGTTATTTGGAAATTTTCCTTGATTGCTTGTAAGCATAAATACTCAAAATATTGATTTATTTTATACAACACTTTTATGTGTTTTTAGAGGTTTTTTTTTTAAAAGATTTTCTTAGTTTTCGATCTTGTCTTTTATGTATTTCTTTACTTAAATGGCTCTTCTTTTACACTAATTGCTAATAAATAAGCAATTATTTATTTGATCATGCCTGTGTGATTCAAGTTTTCCTACTGTGGCAGTAAAGAGCTGAAAGTGTTGAAAGTGAAGTTTGCTTGCAAAGCATATTCAATGCAAATATCTTAATTATAATCTATTATCTATCTATCTGTCTATCTATCATCTATATCTCTTTCACTTGTTAAAGAACTCTAACAAAAATGTGGTGATCCCAGACAAATAGGACATAACTAATGTATTAATACAGAAAGGCAAACGAAAGTAAAAAAAAAATTAATGTAAACTCTTCTGTATTTTGTCTCTTACATCATAGGACATCCCAGTTCAAAAATTTCAGAAATATTGAAAAGTGGTGAAATAATTTTTCTAGATAGACTCTCAACAGAGTAACACATTTTTCTCCAGGCAGATTACCTTTGAGTTTTCAAGGAAGACATTACTATTTTTGGAAAAATATTTATGTTTTACGTGTACCTAAATACCACTTTAATATTGACCCATAATATTTAATATTGTTCATTTTTACATATTTTGCCTTAAATATATTAATTCTAAACTTCCTGGATTCTTCGCTAACTTTTTAATTCTTCAAAAACTTTTTAATAGTTTTTGCACATGTTCTTGCCATCAATTATAGCAGTAGTTCTTCTAGAAGTTCTTCCTCACTATTTGGTTCTCTATTTAACCTGATTCATTATTTTGTTATCTTAATAGAACTTAACTACTTAATTTCAGTACAGCTGGAAAATATATTTCTAAACATCTGCTTAAGAAACATTTAGAATTAAGATATAAAAGCACTTGGTGAATTACCAGAAGTAGAACTGAAAATTTACCTGTCTTATTTCTTCACTTTTTACATTCAACTCGTATTTAATGGTCAAAAAACCATGTAGCCAGTATTGTCCTAAATGGCAGAAATACAGGATTGAACAAAGCAAACTAACGTTGAGTTGCCTGCATGGAGATTGCTTTGCCATATAGTTTGGAACTACATTTTTGGAGAAAATGATTATGTAACATGGTGATATTAATATTTCTGTGCAGGTAACACCATGTTCTCTCTTGAATCAACTTTTGGAATAGTGTGTTATTGTGATTATTCTATCAATTATAATAATTTTTTTTTACACTAAGTGAACCTCAGCATAATTAATTCTCCACAAAAATTCTTATTTAACTTTCAGACAAGGGTAACTTCTTAGGCCAAAACATTAATTTAAAATGGTATGGCACAATCGCTTTTTAAGTCATCCCTAGGGTCTGTTTGCCTCTGGGATGGAGAACATGGTGTTGATGCATTTTCTGCTTAGAATACTTTTTTATGTAACACAATGCATTCTTATTTGATTTTTAAGACAGAATTCAATACCAAATCTTTTATACAGCCTAGAGATTTCTTTTACCATTCTTAGGGAAGTAACCATCTCTCTCTTATGCTATTACTATACAATATGCTCACTTTAAAAATCCATCAAACATAATATACTGCATTTTAAAACATTTGTATCACTTTTGATAGGTTGAAAACTCCTAGAACTTAAAGTTGGTTAATGATTTACTCATTTTTATTTCTCTGAAGTACAAGGAATAGTATCCTAAGACCACCTTTTTATCAAAATTGTAGAATAAGTGTCATAAAAAGTGCTGGAAATGTTGGAACTCCAAAGAATTCATGAGTGATTTTCTTAACTCGCTGTCCTTTTTTACCTTGTTTGCTATGTTAACTTCTGTTTTATTAAAATATTTTTTCATTCATCTAAGCTTTTATGTTTTCATTCTAAAATGGAAACAACGTGAGGTTTTTGTGAGTTTTTTTGTGTGTTTCTTTATTTTTTGTATAGAAGCAGACTCAGAGTGTTGGGATCATATGATCTTTCTACTGAATAAGCATATTTCTTATTATTAGGAACTAGAATTAAATGAATGTGTTTTAGAAAGATTGAAATAAAATACTTTTCTTGGCAGACTAAATGTCTAAGCTCTTCATGAGTGATGAATATCAAAAATAGGATAGGAAGTAAGAAGTAAAGGACCCAACTAGGACATTTTTATTTTTTAGCATGATAGCTTAAAAAAAGGCGGTTCACATATGATAATTGTGGTACAGAAATTATACTTCAGAAAACCAATTTTTTAGATAGATGCTTTTCATCATTCACTAGGTAATGGGTATTATTTTCTATGTTAAATTTTTTTCTAAAAACATTGTTTTCATTTTAACTCTTCTAGGGAGGAGGCAGGGAAGGGGTGTATACATGCTTGATTCTCTGTGCACTACTGATAGGGTGGGGTTAGCATGGAGTAAGAGATCCCCAAGGAGACAGTGATATTCACGAATGGCTGGACTGAGTTATGTGGACCTTTCCTATTGGGAGATTCATCTTTCAGGGTGAGTTTAGGGTTTTTGGTGTTTTTTTCAATTTAAAAAAACCACTTTAAATCCTACCTTATAACCTCAGCCCTCCCAGGCCTTCTAAAACTTGAGTATCTATCTCCAATGTGCAGAAGTGTGCTTAGTGATGAGGATCAAGGCTTCAAGAATAGTTGTCAGAGCAGATGATTTGCTCCCCCAGGATCCCGCACATCAATGAGTGGACTAAGGGCGGGAAGTGACAAGCTGGCTTTGTTGTCATAAATGGTTATTAATTAAGAGATTGAGTGAGTACGACTCACCAGGACAGGAGATAAGGGCTAAAAGCAGAAATAGTACCAAAATGTTATTTAGAATAATCAGAGATTTCTAAGTGATCTGGGTGATGTTTTCAAAATATTATTATTTTTCATAATGTACAGAGGATACAAAAATGTATACACATTCTAAGAAAGGAAAAAAACTGTTTTAAAGTTGTAAGTCATGTTTGACTTCTGCAGTTATAAGAGGTGCTCAAACATAACTTGTATTTGTCTTTTGTTATCACTGTATATTGAATATGACTATTTTAATAAAGTGTTTTTCTTTTTAAAATGTGTTTTTTGGCACTCTCTGTACATGATAAAAATATAGTAATAATAGGTTTTACATTTTACTAAGTATATCTTTTGTTAATCTACCAAATAAATGCTGTCCATGTTTAAATTTATTTTATTTTTAAAATAATGAGCTATTTTTAAATTGTAAGTAACATATTATTTTGACATAGTCACACTTGTTAACTTACATATATTTACATATATTGTCTCAGTACAATAGTAGGAAGAACTCAGAGAAAAAAAGACTATTTCCTTGAATTTTCATATTGTCCATACTTATTTTTTAAATTTATATTAATTAGGGGTTGTGTTTTCTAAGAAAGACTTGATTACAGTAGCTCAAGAAAATACAGATTTATTTATGTCACACAAACATAAATTTACAGATGGGTATTCTAAGGCTGGAATTCTGCCTCAAAAATGTCATCAAGAAGGGGGCCATCTTCTAATTTTCAGTATAGTTTCCTTAGCAATACGTGTTGGTTTCCAACATTACAGAAAAGAAGAAAAAGCCATGAATGTGGCCCCAGTTGAGCTCTATTTTCATTTCTTAGGTCACAGTTGAGTCGCATGGACACTCTCAGGTTCAAAAACGTTTTAAAAATGCATGGGATTGTTAAATGTTTCCTCTCCATATTTTAAAGACAGAGTAAATAGCCATTTGTTGTTGAGCAAGCCAGTCACAATATCTGCCACATTTTCTTCTGTAATGCCACTATACTCTTACTACCCCAAGTCTTTGCCTAACTTTTCTTATTCGACTTTTTCTGATTTCCCTGAACTAAAATTCATTTATAGGTTACCATTTAATTAGTAGTTGCGCTGGTAATGCACATCAATCAGACTCCCAATTGCATATCTACTGAATTAAACAAAACTTGCAATTGAACATTAAAATAGATGATAAGATAATGTCGTATATATTTTAAACAAGAAACCTACCAGTGCCAGGCTTTGCACTGGTTGAGAAACTCGGTTACAGTCTATGTACTCTCTGCCCTGGGGGGAAGAAAACACATTAATGGCTGTAAAAATATACATGAAGAATGTTTTAGTCATTCTGCCTCTGCAGTATAAAATTGGTTCCTTTAAATGCAGCTCCAAGGTTTCTCTGACTATGACCTAAGGCAGCCAGGTATTTTCTTCTCTCAGTGAGTTCTTATTTATCTATGTCTACTCAAGGAGTATGTAGTATGTCTGGGATTGAGAGAAACGGATAGTGTCTGCTTTTATAGTACATATTTGTCAAAAAGCATTCTATGGAAGGGGTGGAGTCAACATGATTTCTGTGAGGAGCAAATACCATATATCTATACATAATCATCCTTAAGAATTACCCGCCCCAGAGAACCTGGCAGGAGAATGAAACATTTTTTCAGAAAACCTGCATTAGAGGAGGGCACACTGGTACATGCCTGTAGTTTCAGCTATTCTGGAGGCTGAAGCAAGAGGATTGCTCAAGCCCAAGAGATTGAGGCTGCTCTGAGCTATGATACTGTGACACTCTACCCAGGGAGCGGGTGAGACTTTATCTCAAAATAAACAAACAACCTTGTTTATGTGATTGTCTTCAATAGCCTGAAAATTTGCCAGGGTGTGAGCACGTTGTATTCTAGGGCAGTCCCACTAACGAGGAGGATGGATGTATGGCTAAAAACCTATTAATACAACTGACTCTTTGCTAAACACTGGCCTAGAAATGTAGCTTTCCCAATAAAGTTATATAAAAGAAGATCTATATGGTTTACATAGGTTGTCATACTAATATAGAACAAGAACCTTGATACATTAATATCTACACAGTAAATTCCTCATTTGACCCAGGGGGCAATGAAAAGTTACTTTAAAAAAAATTGTTGTGATAAAGAAGTAAAGTTTTAAATCTCTGTGACAAATCTATACATAGAGAGAAACTAAATTACTTATTTACTCAACTGTAAGCTTCACAACATAGAAGAAACACAGCATTTCCCCATGTCCAGATACGTTAAGAAGTTTGATATCCTGAATGTTACTTCATTCTATTGGGTAAAGGGAGACTTAAGAGTCTTTGAACTTAGAAAGTAGTAAAGTGGCATAAATTGACAGGCAAGAGATCACATATGGCCCACGCATTTATTTTATTAAATTTACTTAATGTAATTAATTGAGCCAACATTATAATTTCAGAAGACAAATAAAAAAAATCTACATTTCTGATTTCCTTTTCAGAGTCAGTAGCTCTGGCTATGTCATTTCACAGTCTACTTGGCATCATTACCTGGCACTGAACAGTTTCAGCATCCTGGAGATTTAGCGTGTGCTTTGCCACACAGGTTGCTTTCAAAATTTGTTTAACAGGACAGTAGCCAACCTGGGTATAAAAAAATAGAAAATACGATGGACTAACGTGACGTTTGAGTATCACTGAACTGCATGTAGAGGGAATGATTTGACTGGTGGAATTATTTTTCAAGATATTCAGGACTTTGGAATTACGAAAAGTATGATAGTGAATTCAGGCTATGATTCAATAAAGAGAAAAAATTCTGTTCTGTGGAACTGAAGCACAGTAATTGTTTTGTTTTCTTTGTTCTCTCTCTCTTCTCTATTTCTCTGTAGGTATGTGTACGTCTATGTGTGTGTGGAGTCGGGGCTCCTATCACGGCCTTGCTCCTGTGGAGACACTTTGCGTGAGCCCCAGGGTTTTCCAGAGTATGCTCTGAAATCCAGGTGGAGGGGGTTGTACACCTGCATCTGCAGAGTGAGCACCAGCCAAATCAGTCCTGCCAAACCTATTGCCCATGTTTTCTGGGGTTGTGGCACAAGCAGCACCTGGGCCTATCTGAGTTAAACACACATACCTGAATCATATGAGGAGAATGCTAGAGGGAATGCCAGAACTCGAGGTGACTGTTGGCAGTGAGCCTCAAGCTCCTCGGGCAAGCTGGGTACGTCTTTTGAAATTATTCTGCCCTCAAGGAACTGGCCTACTGGAACTGTGATTGTGAAGGCTGCCAAGAAGATCAGAAAGCCCTTCAGACTCACTGTTCTATTGCCTGATAAAGAACATCTGACTTCCTTCTGATCATGCTATGTTCACCTGTCCAAACCCTTAGTGTTTTCTCCTGCACTTAATTGTTTTTATCATTTAGAACCTCACTAGGCTGAAATTTCTCCAAATCTTTAAGGTCTGCTTTCTTTTTGGTTATAAATCCTCTTTAAATGATTCCTTCTATCCTCACATATTGCTATGGCTTTCAAGAGAAGCCATGTAGCTCCCTGAACACTTTGCTTAGAGATTTCTTCCTCCGGATGTCCTACTTCCTTCTTCACAAGTTGTGCCTTCCACAAAGCATTAGGACATGGACACAATTAGACCAAGTTCTTTTCAACTTCATAATAAGGACAGATTTTCCTCCAGTTTCCAAAAACTGGGATCCATATTTCTGTCTAAGATCCCATCAGAATTACCTTCACCATTCTTCCAATATTCTGTTCATGGGCACCTGGGTAATCTCTAAGAAGAGTTAGGCTCCTTCCTGAGCTCTCCTCGCACTCTGGGCCATCACCAGATTCACCCACATGTTTCTGACTCTCGCTGTTACTTAGTTCAAAAATGGCGTCCACGGTTTTAGGTATTTGTTGTGGAAGCATCTGACTTCTTACTTCCTGCAAATTAAGACAGATTTAAGGAAACAACATGGACTGTATAACTTATAGATAATAGAAATTTACTTCTCACAATTCTGGAGGTTAGGAGTCCAAGATCAAGGTGCTAGCAGATTTTATGTCTGTCTTTTCTCTACTTCCAAGATGGTGCCTTGTTTCTGTGTTCTCTAGAGGGGACAAACGATGTGTCCCTTAAACCCTTTTCATAATCACTATTCTCATCCATGACAGCAGAGCTATTATAATCACCTTCTAAGGGCCCACTTCTAAATACTACCATCTTGGAGATTAAGTTCCAACATAAGAATTTTGAAAGAACACATACATTTAAACCATAACATAGGGCTGAGCACAGTGGTTCATGCTTGTAATCCCAGCACTCTTGAAGCTAAAGTCAGTGGATTGCCAGAGTTCACAGGTTTAAGACTAGCCTGAGCCAGACCAAGACACCACCTCTACAAGTAGCTGGGCTTTGTGGCAGGCAACTATAGTTCCAGCTTCTAGGGAGGCTAAAACAAGAGAATCACTTTACCCCAAGAGTTAGAGGTTGCTGTGACCTGTGACACCACAGCACTCTACCAAGGGTGATGAAGTGAAACTCTGTCTCAAAAAAATAAGAAAATAAAATAAATAAACTATAACATAGAACAAAACATAAATTAAAGAAGAAACCTTATTATAAGAATTATAAGAAAATGTTATACAAGATAAGTGGTCTTCCATTATTTTTTAGAGTCACTAAAGAATGAGCACACCTGAAATAAAAGAAATTTTAAATGCAGTTATAGTATTAGGATTTGGATTTGTATAATGCCATGCACGCTTATAGCTTCATTTGTTTCTTTGTATAGAGTACAAAGAATTTCAATTTTTATCTGTTTAAATGTTTAAATAGTTATCAGTGGAGATATGATATAATCAGTTATTTTTATTTTTTAATAGTTTTTTTCACATTTATTATAATGAATTACAAAGCAGGAAAGAAAGATACAATAGTAATTCAACCCTTGCATGGTTGGACATTTTTCAATCAACATAGCCATAGGGTGTCTAACTTCCTCCTTGTGACATGATTCTTTTCTGTATTCAAAAACAATTGCAATTGAAAATGGCCATGATAATGAAAGCCGTACTTATTGAATTGTTATTCTGACTGAGCTCAAAGCTATTATTATTATATTTTTGTATGTCTAATTTTCAAAATATCTCTCTTGTTCTTTTTGTTAATCTCTTTCAAAACTCAGGCTCTACTCAAACCACCAACCATTTATACTGAATTATAAATATCCCATAGGCATTAATAATAATATTTATTTTGGAGGAAAAATTACCTAGTCATAAAATAGTGGCCAATTCAAGGATTATAAATCCACACAGATTCAATAAAAAATTAGTTAATGTTCTGGTATGTGTTATATCATCATGGACACAGATTACATGCAGCTAGGAGATTTGTCCTAGAGTTCACAACTAATTAATGGAAAAGAAATACTGAAATGCATAGACAAGTATAAGCCGAGCTGTATTTCTCTTAAATATTTAATATAATTAAAGAACAAATTGACCACCTAAGAGACTACAACAAACGGATCAACTTATAGAAATTGTCAGCATAAGGAGCTAGGCCTACTCTACTGATATGTACACGAGGTGCATGTTTCAGCCTATGAAAATTAGGTCCTTTTAAGGAGGTGGTCAACCGTGGAGGTTCTACTTATGAGTCTTACATTTTTAGATGAAATAATGTCTCTGGCCAAGTCAATATGTGAAATATTTTAATTATAATCCAAAAATGATGAGAAAGGTGGGTCATTAGAAGTAACCACTGGTAGTTCATGGCAAATAACATTGTAGTCAATAAATTACATGAGATATTCAATACATTATTAAAATATATTTGTAGCATAAGTTTGTCCAACTGTGGTTTAAAAGGTTAATATAAGTTTTCTGAATAGGTTTAAGGCAGGCTAGGCTAAAATAGGCTGTTCAATACATTAGGTGTGTTGAATGAGTTTTCTACTTAGGATATTTTCAACTTCTGGTGGGTTTATTGGAACATAACTCAATTCCTATTTTAAGGAGTATTTGCATCTGCATGTAAGTATATATGTAAGCATTTGTGTATCTTTTTGTGTGTGCATGTGTAATGTGTATATATATATATAAATCATATATAATTTTGATTATCTCTGTATTTAAGGTGATTTAACATTAAAAAGAAATCTTTGATGTAAATCATCCATTAGCAAATTAAATGAAAATTATGTAATTATTTCATTGGGTACAGAAAAATATTTCAAAAAATTTTTAGAAAACTAGGGGTTAATGAGAATTCAACACACAAAAAGATTTATATGAAAACTTACGGCCCTTTTAACATTAGTAAGAGAACTTGTCTTGCTTTTACCATCAGAAATCTTCCACCAATTCCAATAAACGTGCTTCCTTTGGCCAATGACGGACGATTTTGGGTTTCCATCCATAAGATCTAAAAATGGTTCATCTGAGGACTTAAACAATTAACTCTCAAGTGCTACTTCACTATGGGCTGAAAATTTGCTTCTCATTTCATTTATCGCCTTAAATTATCTTCACTATGTTATCTAGTATTGCTCTCGGGAGGTTACATAATTTGTGTAAATGACATAAACTTCCCAGTAATAAAATATTAATAATATTAATACGGAAATTATATTTATACTCTTACATGAGCAATTTCACAGATGGAAGTACGATCTTGAGATAAGTACTATTTTCTCTATATATTAATCTTCAGAGTTAATTTCAAAATTCTTCTTTCTCTAATTTTTTTTTCATTCTCTTTGCCTCAGCCAAATGGCTTCACTTACTTATGTGTTAAAGTTCTGGTTTCAGTTGCCAGAAACAAACTGATCTGTGTCCTGCCACAATAGGTATTATAAGGCTTCTCCAGAGAGATAGAACAAATAGGATGTATGTATGTAGAAAAACATCAATATGGCTCATGCTGTTCTGAATGCTGGCAAGTCCAAGTCTGCAGGGTGAATCAGGTGACTGGACAATAGAGCAGAGCTGGTGCTGCGCTTAAAGATCATTAGGCTGAAGACATGGACGGGTTGGTGTACAGTTAAAAAGTGAAGGCTGTGTGCTGGAATATCTCCTTCCTTTTTAGAGGAAAGTCACTTTTCCTATTTTCTCAGTCCTCCGTCTGTTTGGATGAGACCCACTTACATTATGGAGAACAATCTACTGGGAAGTTCCACCAATTTAAATTTTAATCTCATCCAACGATAGCCTCATCTTTTTAATGGCTGAATCATATTCCATGGTATACAGATACCACAGCTTGTTAAAATCTTTTGTATTAACTTGGATAAAGTTGGAATACATTGTTCTTAGTAAAGTATCACAAGAAAGGAGAAGCAAGAATCCAATGTACTCCACTGTCATATGAAGCCAGTAGACGATCTAACACATACCCATGTAAGAGGAAAAACTCAAATCAATTTAAGATGGAGGTGGGAAATGAGGGAGCAGGGAGAGGGGAGCACAGAGCGGATTGGGGGTTATGGTGTACACACTTCTTGTGGGTGGGACATAATTATAAGGGGTACTTTACCAAACACTTGAAAACAATGTAAACTAATTCTTTGTACTCTCAATGAACCCAAAACAATAAAAAACAAACAAAACCCAAGATAACCTCACACTATGTCTAACCACATATCTAAGCACTGTGGCCCAGGTAAGGTGAAACTAAAATTAAGTATCACAAGTCCACCCTCGTTCAACTTGACATCAATGCAAAGTGGTGCAGTAAAGACAATAACAAGGTCATTCTTCCACCTAATAGAATGTTGTTCACCTGTGTTCAACCAGAAATTTGCTAACTCATTCCCAAGAAGAGGATAACCATTCTCTGGGCAAGGTTTACTCTACTCTTTGACATTGTGGAACTTAAATACAATTTAAATACTGACATAGAATCAACATATCTAAATGCTACATGATAAAGAGATAAGAAAAGGAAGAAAATGAAGATATCACACAGATTATAACAAAATTAGTTAGAAATGCTCATGACAATATCTTCATTTCTGTAGGTTTGTCTCATGGATATAGCTGGTATTTATAACTATATTTTCCCACTCTCCTTTCTGAATTCCCTTTAGCTTAAGGAAACACATCAGCCTCCAGTGACGTTAGCTAGTCTAGACAATTAGTAGCTCTGCCTAAACTGGGATGTTGCCGTTTTCCATCGACTCTAATCATAGGCACTGTGATAGTAAGAGATATCCTAAGACACCTCCTTTAGTCCAGACATATTCTTTCTTACCTCTAATGTGGAGCAGTTGTCTTATTTCCCCTTAGGAATCTGGACAAATCACTCTAGCCAGCACAGTAACTCTCTACTTTGCAATTTATTCAAAAGTATGAAGAATTCAAAGTGGAAATTGTTTACTCATCTGCACCAATTTTAGCCACTTCTGTAATTTTAACTCAAGACTGCAGTCCTGGAGGAGAAAGAAAATAAGTAAGTAAAAATCTCTCAAGCCATTATTGTCTGAAATTTAAATACATTGACTGAAACTCTCGTTACTTTGAAAGTGAGCCTAGTCTTGCATTCAAGGCATTCTTTTTCTGTTTATAAAAACGCTACCTTATCTATCCCCAATCCCTGCAGTACAGTTGTGGTAAAGTGCTGAGGTTTGTTGGACACAGAAGTCTATACAGTCTGTTCACCTAAGCCATGCAGTTTTCATTACTCAAACATGCACCTGTTACAAACACTCACCTGCCTGAACACACCTGCTGTGACAGCTGCATAAAGAGGCTAGTTCTCATCCTGTGGTGTTTTAGTCCCAAACTAAAACATTTGCAAGTTTCTCAAAATTTCCTTTTCCGGACTCCATCATTTAGAGTGTGAGCGTGATAATTTTGCACATACTCCTAAAATTCAGGTCTTCAAAAAATCAGCAAGTAAACACAGTATGAGCTATGGATCAAAATGTAAATGATATTTTGTTATAGGTAGTTAAGATGTAATATCCACCTTGCATCTGAAATAAACGGTCATTTTGTACACTTACTTGACCACCAGCCTAAAGTTTGGACTCGTTAAAGAGGTTCAGCAATTTTCTAGGCAGATTTACAAAAGATTGCATTCTTCCTTGGATAAGATTGATAAGATGCGAAGCAAAAGAAGTCTCACATTTTACAGGTGATATTGTAAACTGCTAGAACCATTTTTAATAATTATTTATTATTTTCTTGTAAGTGGTTATTCATGTCACTAACATTATTTGAGAGTGTCCATAGCAAAATTACATTTACATACACATTTAAATACACTTACAAAGTTCTGACAATCATGTTTGCAAACTTGCCACTTTGTGCTTATGTTGGCAGCACTGTACATACAATTCAGGAAGATTTCACGACCTTGGTATGTTAGTGTGTCACAGCCGTGTTTGTGTCAGCATATGGCAGTATCTTATGGAGTGGCTTTCATTATTGTTGCATGTTTTTTGTGTGCCATCATGAGAATGTCGGAGCTTGAAGTAAAGCAACAAATAAACATTAAATTTCTTATTAAACTTTGCAAGAGTAGAAATGAAACCAAGGGCGTGTTAGTTTAAGTTTTAATGTCATGAAGAAAATAGCAAACATTTTTTTGAGGGGAGAGAAAGTGTCACTGATGAAGAGAATGCAAGGAGGCCTGTAATAAGAAGAACTGACAAGAAATTCCAATACATTGAATTGAGTCACAGATGTCAGCTGACTGTGAGAAGCAAAGCAAACCAAGGAAATATTGATAGAGAAATAGAAAAATACAAGCTGAAAATCTTGGTGTGAGAAAGATGTCAGCCAAAAAAGGTCTCAAAAGAGCTCATTGATAACAAAAGCCAAGAGTTCATATAGCGG
This sequence comes from Arctocebus calabarensis, assembly GCA_963573935.1. NCBI lineage: Eukaryota > Metazoa > Chordata > Mammalia > Primates > Lorisidae > Arctocebus > Arctocebus calabarensis. The sequence continues at coordinate 3,780 of CAUYON010025218.1, read as the reverse complement.
TGTATGTGAGGGAGGTTTTAGCCAGTGAAAAAATAATTGTATTGGGACACTCTCCCTACTCAGCTGGTCAATGGCATTTTTCTTTACCTGAAGACAAAAGAAATATTGAAAGGAAGACATTTTGATGGCACTCAGAACATTAAGGATAATATGACGAGAGGTCTGGTGATCATTCCAGAGGTAGAGTTCCAAATTGCTTGGAGGGGTGGGGAGGGTGCTGGTGTCGGTGCATAGCTTCCCAAAGGGAGTGCTTCGAAGGTGACCACAGTGATACTCAGCAATGAGGGATGTAGCACTTTTTCAAGGATGAATTTGCAAAGTTCATTGTCAGAACTCCATCTATGTGTATACAGGCACTAATTCATGCATACATTTACACTCATACACAGCCTCACCCAGCAATTATATGGGAAAAGCTGGCAATGATATTCTGGAAAGTAGAGACTAGTGTTTTGTTTGTTTGTTTGTTTCTTTTTGATCTCACTCTCTCTGATAGAGTGCTGTGGCATCACAGCTCACAGCAACATCAAACTCCTGGGATTAAGGGATTCTCTCACCTTAGCCTCCCAAGTAGCTGGGATAGCTGGGACTACAGGCGCCTGCCACAATGCCCGGCTAGTTTTTGGTTGTAGTTGTCATTGCTGTTTGGCAGACCGGGCTGGGTTTGGACCCGCCAGCTCCTGTATGTGGCTGGCACCCTAGCTGCTGAGCTACAGGTACTGTGCCTAGAGACAAGTTTTAATATGCACCGATTTATTATATAAAGTTTGGATATTAGAAGGGTACAGGTGAAAATTACTACATGTAGAATATAAATGTTTTCATATAGTGATTAAAAGGCCATGAAGGCTATGTTAAATAGTTTATGAAAATATTTCAGAATGTATATAAAGTCAGAAAATTGTGCCCCATGATTGCACCAATGTACACAATTATAATTTAATAAAAATTTTAAAAAAAGAAAAAAAAAGAAACTTTAGATTTAAACTTAACCATTCAATATCTGGTTTTAACAGACATATACAGAACATTTCATCCTAATAAAATTGAATACACATTCTTCTCATCACCCAATGGAACATACTCCAAAATTGACCACATCTTAGGTCACAAGTCTAATCTCAGCAAATTTAAAAGAATAGAAATTATTCCTTGCATCTTCTCAGACCACCATGGAATAAAAGTTGAACTCAACAATAATAGGAATCTGCATACTGAAACATAAAACATGGAAGCTAATAACCTTATACTGAACCATAGATGGGTCGTAGACGAGATTAAGAAGGAAATCACCAAATATCAGAAACCCAGGGACACTGCAAAGGCAGGCCTAAGGGGGAAATTTATAGCACTGCAAGCCTTCCTCAAGAGAATGGAAAGAGAGGAAGTTAACAATTTAATGGGACACCTCAAGCAACTGGAAAAGGGAGAACATTCCAACCCCAAACCCACCAAAAGTAAAGAAATAACAAAAATCAGGGCAGAATTAAATGAAATTGAAAACAAAAGAATTAAACAACAGATCAATAAATCAAAAAGTTGGTTCTTTGAAAAGGTCAATAAAATAGATTAACCTTTGGCTACTCTAATCAGGAAAAAAAGAGTAAACTCTCTAATTTCATCAATCAGAAATGGTAAAGAAAAAATAACAACAGACTCCTCTGAAATTCAAAAAATCCTTAACGAATATTACAAGAAGGTTTACTCTCAGAAATATGAAAATCTGAAGGAAATTGACCAATACTTGGAAGAACACCACCTTCCTAGACTTAGCCAGAATGAAGTGGAAATGTTGAACAGGCCGATATCAAGTTCTGAAACAGCATCAACTACACAAAATCTCCCTAAAAGATGAGACCAGATGACTTCACGTCAGAATTCTACCAAACCTTTAAAGAGGAACTACGACCTGTATTACTCAACCTTTTCCAAAATATAGAAAAAGAAGGAATACTACCCAACACATTCTATGAAGCAAACATCACTTTGATCCCTAAACCAGGGAAAGACCCCAAAAGAAAAGAAAACTACAGACCAATATCACTGATGAATATTGATGCAAATACATTCAATAAGATCCTAATAAGCAGAATCCAGCAACACATCAAACAAATTATACACCACAACCAAGTGGGCTTTATCCCAGGATCTCAAGGCTGGTTCAATATACATAAATCCATAAATGTAATTCAGCACATAAACAAATTAAAAAATAAAGACCATCTGATTCTCTCAATTGATGCAGAAAAAGCTTTTGATAATATCCAGCATCCCTTCATGATCAGAACAGTTAAGAAAATTGGTATAGAAGGGACATTTCTTAAACTAATGGAGGCCATCTACAGCAAACCCACAGCCAGTATCATACTGAATGGAGTTAAATGGAAGTCATTTCCACTTAGATCAGGAACCAGACAAGGTTGCCCATTGTCTCCATTGCTCTTCAACATTGTAATGGAAGTTTTAGCCACTGCAATTAGGGAAGAAAAGACGATCAAGGGTATCCACATAGGATCAGAAGAGATTAAACTTTCACTCTTCACAGATGATATGATTATATATCTGGAAAACACCAAGGATTCTACTATGAAACTTTTAGAAGTGATCAAGGAATACAGCAGTATCTCAGGCTACAAAATCAACACTCATAAATCTGTAGCCTTTATATATACCAATAATAGTCAAGCCGAAAAAAACAGTCAAGGACTCTATCCCTTTCACAATAGTACCAAAGAAGATGAAATATTTGGGAGTTTATCTTACAAAGGATGTGAGAGATCTTTATAAAGAGAACTATGAAACTCTAAGAAAAGAAATAGCTGAACATGCCAACAGATGGAAAAACATACCATGCTCATGGCTGGGAAGAATCAACATTGTTAAAATGTTCATACTACCCAAACAATATACAATTTTAGTGCGATTCCTATTAAAGCTCCATTGTCATATTTTAAAGACCTCAAAAAAAAAAAACTTTGTTTTATATGGAATCAGGAAAAAAACCTCCAATAGCCAAGACATTACTCAGTAATAAAAACAGAGCAGGAGGAATCACGCTACCAGACCTGAGACTGTACTATAAATCGATGGTGATCAAAACAGCATGGTACTGGCACAAAAACAGAGAGATAGATGTATGGAACAGAATAGAGAACCAAGAGATGAACTCAGCTACTTGCCACTGTTTGATCTTTGACAAGCCAATTAAAAACATTCAGTGGGGAAAAGACTCCCTATTTAACAAATGGTGCTGGGTGAACTGGCTGGTGACCTGTAGAAGATTAACACTGGACCCACATCTTTCACCATTAACCAAGATAGACTCTCACTGGATCAAAGACTTAAACTTAAGACATGAAACTATAAAAATACTTGAAGAAATTGCAGGGAAAACTCTTGAAGGAATAGGCCTGGGTGAATTGTTTATGAGGAGGTCTCCCAGGCAATTGAAGCAATATCAAAAATACACTACTGGGACCTGATCAAACTAAAAAGCTTCTGAACTACTAAGAACACAGTAATTGTAGCAGGCAGACAGCCCTAAGAATGGGAGAAAATATTTGCAGGTAATGCCTCCAACAAAGGTTTAATAACCAGAATCCACAGAGAACTCAAACGTATTAGCAACAAAAGGACAAGTGATCCCATCTCAGGGTGGGAAAAGGACTTGAAGAGAAACTTCTCTAAAGAAGACGGGTGCATGGCCTACAGACACATGAAAAAATGCTCACCATCCTTAATGATCAAAGAAATGCAAATCAAAACTACTTTGAGATATCA
>CAUYON010025217.1:0-31893 GCA_963573935.1 Arctocebus calabarensis | reverse complement strand
TATTTGTTCTCTATGCTCTCGGTCTCTCCATTAGTTCATTTTCCAGTGAATGATCCATGTTTAGAATTACTGTTAACAATCTAATCTCTCATTTCATCCTCTAGTCACTACAAAAAAATTATCCTGAGTCTCTCCCTCCCTCCCTTCCTTCCTTCCTTCCATTTTTCCTTCCTTCCTTCCTTCCTTCCTTCCTTCCTTCCTTCCTTCCTTCCTTCCTTCCTTCCTCCCTCCCTCCCTCCCTCCCTCCCTCCCTTCCTCCCTCCCTCCCCAATAGTATAGCAACCAACGGAATTTAGAGTAGCTTTTCATTCATTCACTTCCTATATTTGTGGTGCAAAGAGCTGTCAAAGAAAAGAAACGATGGCATCAACATGTTAAGAGCCCAGACCTGTGCACTTGCAAGTAAACATGTGGCAACCAGGGGACTAGACTGACACTTCTAAATGCCTAGAAATTCTGAGGTTTTGAACTGGAAAACAAGACTTTTGATGATGTGAAAACTCATGCAGCCAAAAGCTTTGTGGACTAATCAGATTTTTTCCAATGGAAATGCAAAATCATAAAATATTACTATTAAATGGAGAACTGATGAAAAGCAATTACTTGGGAAGCAGTGCACTGTAAAGGATTGGGTTTCAGAAAAAGGCCCATCAGCCAGCGTCCCTCGTTTTGCTTTGTAATTGCAATTTCTAGGCCATCTGAACGATTGTGTGCCCCTTGAGGAAAGAATTAGTGATTGCAATCACACACTCCTAATCAGGCGTCTTGAAAGGAGCAATACTTGAAAATCTTCCTCATACAGGGCATGCCAGCTAGTTGTGCAATTTCTCTCATATATTACTGCTATGATTTAGTGTTTCGGGTTTGCTAATAATTCTCTAATCTAATTAAATCAAATATGGAAGCTGAAATAGGGGAGCCCAATAATGTCATCTACAGAAAATCGGGGCTGCTAGTTTCAACATTGTCTCTTTCTATGAAGCTTGAGTCCTTGCAGTCAGTCTATAGGTAGGGCTCTGGAATGACATCTCCAGGTGAGCACTTGGTTTGCTCATACACGGACAGTGTGTGTATTTCACTGTGAAAAACAAATATGATATTATTTGGCTGAGTTTCGGATTTATTTTTGATGGAAGAAGTCTTGTTTTCCCTAGTATAATAATATTTTTTGCAAGGGTATGTTTTTGCGGAACCTTGTTAAAGGCTATCTGGCTCTGACGTGACCTCCCCAACATCTCTTCCTTCTGTGTTCATAATCAGTCATTGCTCCGACAGAATCAGGAGAATAATTTATGTGGATGAGCACCTGTTGTTAGCAACAGTGTTTTAAATCAGATATAGAGAAATAATGTAAGACACAAATGAATTATTCACTCTAAATGAATCATGGAGCTGGTTATAAATTGTAATTTAACAGGGTATATTTTTGGAACATTCTAGGTTCTATTAACTCCTCATTTAAAAACAGTTTGAACATTACTGGAAGATTTTGTGTGGCTTTTGTGTGCCAGCCGATTCCATTTCATTCATGGTTAGGTCTCATGCTCCCGACATTTTGACATTTATGGGTTTTATTTCTTTTACAGTTGAAGTGAATTCACTTGAAAACAAAAATATTTTTGTTTAAATACATGAACAGATTTATCCTCTTCCTGGATTATCATATTAAGGAGGTTATAACAAAAGCATTAAAAATTTAACAGCATAGCATGTAAATGATGCCAATGATTAAATAACCAAAGGCTTTTTTTTCCCTAAAATTAATGTATATATGATTTGCAGCACGGTTTTATTGGGTAGAATATGTGTTCGATTCCTAGTTCATTAAGGTTAGTGTGTGTTTTTTTATCCTTTTCTTTTTTTCCCTGGAAGCATGGGGCTTGGGGGCACCTGCCTCAGAGTTTGCTGTGGTTTGGGGATTTGGAAATACGGCACTGGAACAACTGGACTGAGACCGCCCTTCCCATTTCTCTTTGGGCCTTTCTCACATCAGTGGGCAGAATGATTTTCTAGTCACTCCAGTAAGGACTTGAATCCAACGACAGTCTCAGGGTGAAAAGTCAAGGGGTAATCCATTTAACCATCCAATTCTCCAGGTAGAACTTTGGAAACCATTACAATTACTTTCATCTCTCCTCCCTTCTCCAAGAATCACTACAGTTAATGTTATGTCAGAATCCTGTGATGATTCATGTTTTCCTGGGATGTAAAATTGTAGAAATTCTTCAGGCAGAAAATGAGCACTCATAGTTATCACAGAAAAGCTGTTTTAAGGCGAATTTTAAGGTGAGCTGCTGAGCTTTTGCAGTTCGTACCCTTGGCATCTCCCTGCTGATGGGAAAGGGCCATTCCTGGGACAATGTTAATTATCAGCAGATGGAGTCAATTTCCAGTTCCCCCAAATTTCAACTTATCCTTGTCCTGTTTGGCGGTCCAGAATGAATAGGATCAGAAATCAAGTAAAATCAGCCATTTTGTTTTTATCTTAACTCATATTCACAACTAAAACTTTGTTATTTTTTCCCCATGACATAAATCTTTCCTGTGACACAAAACATTCCTATTGGGAGACCCAGAGAACCCCCCTAGGCATAGTGAAAGAGACCTTATTTGCTTTAAGAGTGAGTTTGGTCATAATACCATCCCTTAAGAGGTTTCAGTTCTTACATGTTGCATTTTACTGAAAAATTATTATGAAGGTTTTGGAAGAAATGGTTACTGAGGAAGGGATAATATATTAAGATCTGTGTTTCAAATGCCAGGAGAATCTTTTTTTTCCTTTTGATAGAAAACTAACTTTACATTTACTAAGGAATCTAATATCAAGCAAATAATGGGTTTTGCCTCTTTCTGTAAAGATGACTGCTTTGTGTATCTTTCACTGTGTATTAAGACCTTGAATACAAAGCTTATATCTGGTTAATTAGATCTCTGTCTTACAAGCACATGATAGGCACTCAGAAAATGTTTTCTAAACGGATGGAAAATGAAGTCAACTAACAATGTCCCTGGGTTGAGGCACCTGGACAGGAAGCCCAAGTTTGTGACTTCTGAGAAGTATTAACTCTTTTAATTCCATCACAGCTGGATATTGGCTGCCACAATGATGTATGTGCTGTATATGTTCTCACCAAACTACATAATTTTTTTTTTTAAAACGCCAGCGTGATTGAGAGAGAGAGAATTACATGAAAAGCATTTATTGATGAAGAAGGTAATGTACAATATCAAAGCTGGTTAAGCATTTCTGAAATGAAAGCCTATTGTTTACTGAAAGATTTTCTTCTTTTCCTGGTTTCAATTATTTCCAAGTTGACAAATTGGGATCAATACTCTGTTATTGGTCTGATAATTAACGGACGATGGCCTGTCTCTGTGAATAGAAAATGCCCGGTACTAATTAAAATTTGTTTTGATTAGTTGGTATTTACTTGTTAGAGACAGCTATTATAATGACACAGAATGTTACAAGGAGGTTTTTGTTGTAGCTTTTGATGGTTATAGGAAATAACTTTTTGTTTTCTGTGAAGGGATGTCTATTATTGCTTACTGAAATAAAGCTACAGTTGTCTGAGAACTCATTGAAAACTTTAAGTGTTGCTTATGAATTATAACTGTGACCTCTCAGCTTCAAGAGAAAGAGAGAGGAAAGATCTATAATAAGGTGGAAATGGAAAGATTCTTGAATAGGGACTAACTGTGCTAATTGTTGATTGATTGATGTATCACTGATTTTGTTAAAATTTAAGAAATGGTACAGAGTTTTTAAATCTTCAGAGATTACACAATCTATTTTACAGTATAATTTAAAAATCAGTCTACTTATTATTTTCTATTTAAAGGGGAAGTTTCACTGGTATGCAGTTAGCTATAGATTTGTCCAAAGGGTCATCATTGTGGAGTTGATATATTTTCTAGAAAGACCAAGTAGTTGATGTTTTCTTTTAGCCTGAAACTTCCTTATCTGTTTTCATATGTTCACAGAGGCACAATAATTAAGTGAAAATTTTGTGGACCCTGCATTTGAATACTGGCTTCAAAGCCTGCTCCTTAGCAGGGCAACTTTGGGCACCATTTTGGAATTTGTTTCTTTAACCATAAACAACATGACTCATATTATTTCTCTAGGTCAGTAGCAGTGAGGATTAAATAAAATCATACAGATTAAGGTCCTATGATAATACTTGGCACACAGTTAAGACATTCTAGAGGCCAATTGGCTCTCTCCAAATCCAGGCTGTGCCACCTACGAGCACGTGACATCAGGTGAGTCCTGTGATATCTGATGTCTCAGTTTCCTCATCAATAAAATGAAGATAATATTCTCATCAGTCTCATACAGGGACATTGAACAGATTAAATGAGTTGATACGTGTAAGACACAGAACAATGCCTTGCATATGGTATGTGATATGCGTAACGTGTTTGCTGTAATTAGTGTCGTAGTAAGTGCTAACCAATTGATAGCCACTTTACATCCTTTCATTCATTCATTTAAGATGCTGACGCAAGATTTCACTGCAAAGTCACCTCCTTAACTTAATGTGAAATGTCTGAAATGTCATAAATGAGAAGAAAAGTCTTACTTTCCATAATGACAATTTGCATAATTATTTATAAATTACACAAATAACTTATATTGTTCACTGACCAGCTACAAAGGGCAGTGTAACTGGGGGACTCAGCATATGGACTTGGGCGCAGGGAAGCAAAGAATTGTGTGTATGAGACATGTAGTGGTTGCTTACCGAGCTTTCTGTGGGGGCATGTTCTGCCAGGCTCCGGCCTTGGGGATGATAGCTCAGGCCATTTCAGACAAGGAGACTGAAGTTTTCACATTTTGATAAAGGGAAACCTAAGTACATTATGCTCAGAAACTAATCTTTAAGCATGTACCTTAGTATTTAGTCACAAAACAGGATTTCTCTCCCAGTTCTCACTCTCTAACTCCTGATGTCCCTAAGGCTCTTGCCATCTGACAAATAGTTGTATTTGAAGGCATTTATATTTATTCCTGTCAATGAAGGAGACATACCAGTCGTAGCTGGGATTTGGAATTCTTCTCTATGAATACTATAGTATAAAAACAGAAAATGATAAGTCATTATTTTGGCAACAGTAAAAAATAAATAGCATATAATGTGTTATAAATATATCATTTATTTCACACACACTCATGTATATATATAGTTTTTTCTTTTTTTTGGTCAAGGTATTTTACAGTTGACAGCCTGTCCCTCCTATCCTTGGGTAGAACGGACTTTCCTTTTTCCCCTTTTGCTGTGCTTTTTCAGTATGATTTCACTGGGCAACACTTAATTAAACTTCATTTCCCCTTTTTACGCTCCAGGTATTATCATGCCATTCCCCTTGAGAAGTCATTTGTGCACTGTTTACTGGAGCTATGAATTTAATCATCTCAATCCCAGGCTGTTGCAGGACGACTATAAGACGTATTGACACTTCTTTGGGACACATTTCTTTTGCCTCCATTGTGTGTTGCTTTGGCAGAACACCAAACGCAATGTTCATATGATGGCAAGTCCAAATAAAAAGCAGGTGCTTCTTTCAGGACAGTCATACATCTAAGTTGCTTGTTCCAGCAAACATCCTCAGAGATGAAGCTGTAAAATAACTGCAATTCTGGAAAGGAATTTTGAAGAAACACAATGGATAGTTTTGGAAAGAAAACAAAGAAGGACTGGAATGGAGCTAGAGGAGGCTTTTGTGCCCCTCGGCTGGGACCGAATAGCATATGAAACAGCCCAATTCTCTCACCAGCCTTTCCCACGGTACATGTTGATAGATACAGATTTCAGATTTCATCAGTGTCATACATGTACGTATGAACATATATACTTATATGTTCTGCACAAGTCACTACACTGAAAATGTAACACATAGAAAGGAATATTTAATAAAGGAAGAGGGAAAGAGAGGGAATATGATATGATCAAAATAATGCATGCAAATACTGAGCTTCGGGTTTTACAAACTCAAAATCTATAAAGTTCAAAGAAGGTAATGCTGATAAGGGAAGAAGTCTTGGTATGAAAAAGCCTGAACTGAGCTCAGAGAAGTGTCTGGCCACCTATGGTTGTGACTGATTGCATAGAATTGGTACGACTTCTGATTCTTTTTAAAAAGAAGCTATTAATCTGGATATTCATGTGTGAAATCTCTTGATTTTAAGTTTCTGGGAAATAATTCACTCTTTTGCTTTACATACAATGAAAGACACACACCCACACAGGCCTGATCCTGTGATCCACCTGCCTGTTTAAACCTTGAGAGAAGTGCAGAGGAGTCAGTGTTGACCTTATGAGAAAGCCCCGAGGGACAGACTGACATCCTGGGGGTTTTCTTCTGGAAGTCACTTGATCATTTAAATGCTATTTTCCTGGGACAGTGTTTGGGGAGAATGCATCATAGTCATCAAGACAAGTTTTACTTCAAACACAGTAGGGCCGTACTTCTAATGCTTAAAGCCTGGTCACACATACATGAACCTAAAACTTGAATGATGTTGTATTCCTAAAACCCTGGATCCTAGTTTCATTTTTTTTTTCTTTTTGCCAAAGAATATTTGACTAGCAAATGACTCCATTTTACCAGTTTTTTAGGCCAATGGGCAGAGACATTTTAGGATTTTCATTCTCTTTTCTGGACCAAAAAAGGAAACATATGATTTGCTAAGCAAATAGATGGTATGCCATTTTTGAATAAGCAATTATTTACCCTAATTAGATGCATTCTTTTAAGTTAGTTATACTATCTAAATTATGTGTTATCCCTTTTAAACAATAGTTAAAATTATTTCCATTTATTAAATTATCACTTGCTTGATTTGAAAGGTCGATTCCTTTGCTGCTACTTCTTTAAAACAAGCAGGCTCCAGATCAAGGGGTTCTCCGCAGGGATGTGCATCAGAAACAATGAGGTGGTTCCCCCCCTCTTTTTAAACATCTAGGGGCAAGACTTACACATGAGTATTTTGAAAAAACGTCCCTATGTGACATAAAAGTGACTTTCTGAAGATAACACTGGACCAAACGAGCTCAAGGTTATGTTTGAATTGATTTCCCACTCCATTTTATCATTTATCTTGCACCTTAATGCTATTGAAATCTACCAACCCACGGCATTCCAATGTAAAGAGATGCTTCATTTCAGGTAACCGAGATAACCTCCTTTAATGAAGTCCTGTGCCTTCTTGCCACCTTGGTGAAGGGACCAGCTGATGTAGATTACAAACTACAACGGCCTCACCCTGCCACCCTGATCCTTCCTCCTTTCTGGAATTTAGATCTTGTTTCAGAATGTTTTACCAGATGTACAAATGAAACCAGGAAAAACTAGGACATTCTTCACATGTTCTGTTTTTCCTAAATACCTACTAGATTTAAAAAAAAAAAAAAAAACAAAGAAGTAGAAACTTGTAAATAAGTAAGATCAAATGAATTGCCTAATGTGATGTGTGGCCTTGTCTTTATAGAGATTTTAGTATCAAGGCTAAATATACATACCAGGCTTCTTTAACCTTAGGCCAGTGAACTGTCAAAATAGTTGCCATTCCTTTAGGAAGCCTGACGTTAGTTAAGTGCATGGTCTGGGTTTGAAAATTGACTGTGTTAAATGTGTGGATTAGTTTTTAGAATGCAAGACTTGTTTCTTCAGGTATTCACCAGAAAGTGGCTTCTCTGGTCTTCTGCCTCACATTCTTCTTGAAAAGGTCAAGTTAATCATGGGTCAAAGTGTTCTCTTAGAGACAAAGCGTTGAAACCCTTGGTTTTCAAACCAGGCATTTGAGAAACCCCAAATGGGCTCCCTAAGTAGGGGAAATACTCCACACAGCCCCTGATGCTGGTCTCCCACAATGACCCTGGGACCACCACCCACTTCCAGCCTTCTCTGATGCCCTAAGGGGTCTTTGATAAAGAAGCTTTGAAAGTTTTTGACAACATAATTGTTAAAATTTTTCGTGAGTTTCACATTTGTTTGCAGAGGTCTGAGAGTTTTACTGAATCAAGCAATGACTTCAGCATGCAACATGTTGATTTTCCGAGTACTAGGGCATTCTGAACTGTTGAAATGTATCTCTTTTCAAAATACATGGGATGAGGATTCCCATAAAAAGGCAAACAGCAGTGGTATTGTCCAGTGAATGGTGGTTTTGATGACGAGTGTTTTTGTTGTCTGCGAGAAAGCCCATGTGACTTGTTGGGGTGTTTTCCGTGTGCTGTGGCCAGAGGTGGGGACAGCATCTGACCATAACCACAGGAGGGGCAGTTGAATAAGAACCTTGAAAACGTGAAAACCCAGATAGCGAGTGTGGGCCAAACCTGAGGACAGCACGTTACCATGAAGCACCGCTCTGCTGTGACTGGGTCTGCCCTTATCTGCTCCTCTGTTCTGTACATTTTCAAAGCTCATCATGCTGCCATTTCTTTGCAGAAGTTTAAGTTTTACTGTTAGGTTCCTCAAAACTAGATTGCACACATGTCTGTTTTCGCTGTGCCTGTGTGTGCAGGCATGCACGTGTTTACATAAGAAACAAATAAAGGGTTTCGCCATCTCTAATTTGCAGCCCTTATTCAACCTGCCAATTTTGACAATGTGGTTGATATAGATAAAAATTAAAGTGGTCATAGTTTTTTTGTGTCATGAATAACATTTTTGAAAAAAAGTGACTTTTATATAGACAAAAAAATATAACAACATTGTGGTAGTGTCAGGAAGCAGTTGCAGTTTGGTCTTGTCTGGCCCACATATTTCTAACCGTGTTCATTGGCATGTGTGGCCATGGGTGCAGCTAGAGGTGTGGGTGTGTGTGAGTGTGGCTGTGTGGCTATGTGTGTGGTTGTGTGTTTGGCTGTGGGTGTGGCTACGTGTGGAAGTGGGTGTGGCTGTGGGTGTGGCTTTGTATGTGCATGGCCATGTGTATGCATGTAGGTGTGGCTGTGGATTTGGCCATGTGTGTGGCTGTGGGTGTACTTTTTCATTTAACTGCAGTAAAAGTTGCCTGCTGTAGGCCTATGGATCCCTTTAGGTGCCTGTTTATTTTTATTTGCTGAACTGCAGTGGTTCTTAGCCATGTACTGAGGGACTCCCCAATAATATCTTTCTGGTAACCTGCAGACTTTAAGGAAGCTATCCTGGACCTATCCCTGCATGATGTATTTGTCATGCCATTTCTATGATGTATAAAATTATTATCAGATGAAAACAAATCGTATGAGAGAAACATTTTATTCCTTATTTTAGAGGTAGCATGGCCTTTGATTTTTCTTCCTACTTTTTTTATCTGAGAAAGCATTAGGTTAACTCTGGAGAAGGCTTTTCGCCTTTCCTTCCTCCATGGCCAGAAGGCGGAATGCGCTATCCAGCAGGAACAAATGAAGATAGACAGTTGGTCATTGGAACGTAAGAACGGCTTACAGAAGATCAAGATAATGTGGTTTCTTCTTGAACAACCACGTGGTGTTTTTAAAGGACAGATGTGCAAGTAGAAGGTATTTACCCTGTTCGGGAAGGAATTAAGTTCTTATTTATGATTTTCCTAAAAAAAGTGGAAGTAGAAAAAAATAAACTTGATTAATTTGACTTAGAGGCTATCACTTCGCTGGTGCTCGCTTCTCTGTGAAAATGTATAGTATTTGAAATAAGTCTTAAAATGTGGAGAGATAAGAAGACCATTGTTCTCTGAATTGTTATATAACTGTAAAACTAAATTTGAAGGGAATTTTGAATAATACCCTCTGTTCCATTATTTTGACAATCTATAAATTTATAAAAGTAATTGGAGCACACACTTTAATTTATTAGAGATAATTGTTCTGGGAATGCTAACACCCACGCTCAATAAGATCAATAATAACTTCATATGTGAATTTAGGATTTCAGTTTAACTTTAATCCAGTCCGTTTAACTCACTTCTCTACTATCACACACTATAGATTGTTTTTATTAAATATCTTAAATAGAAAATTTAGTTTCTAAGGTTCTGTCATTTTACTTGAAGCAAATGCATATAATTATAACTGTATTGATTGTTTTTCCATCTCCTATTTTAACACAATATTTTATGTATTTTTATTAGATGACAATTAATGTCCCTTAAGGGGCAGATTAATTAATCTTGAAATTAATTCCTTCTGGGCATGGGAGTAACTTAGTAAACATTCGTTGATTCTTAAGTAATATTCATATCCGATTACTGAAGAAGAACTGCTACAAAATCTGGGACTTAATGGAGTCTGTACATGGCATTTTTAAATGATGAGGTTTATTAGAAGGTGAAATTTATTAAAAAGGGATTTTATAGTTAACCCTTGAAATGGTTGTCTGGGTGAGAATGATGTTTAGTATTTATTAAGCGTTCACTGTGTATCCAGAAATCAGAGAGGTTTAGGATCCTATGCAGAGCCATGTAACTAACATGTGGAACAGTTATAAAGAGTAAAAGACACCATATCTAGTGTCTTTTTAGCTGTGCAACATTGTGAAGAATGGTTAGATTAAGAATGTTTAGTATTCTTCCAACATCTGTTTTTAAATAGAGCCATCTACCTATTTACAAGCTATGTGACCTCAGGAAAGTTACTTGACCTTTCTGAGCCTTAGACATCACATCTATAAAAAGGGTATAAAATAGCATTATTATGGTAATTAAATGAACTAATATCTGTGAAAAAATAGAACAGTTCCAAACACATAGTAAATGCTAAATAATTGCTTATCTAAGTAAAATAAATTTTTCTTAAGTAAACTTTTGATTAAAAGACAAAAATGATTGTCTTTACATAAAGTTATAAATTGTAACAAGTGGAAAATTACCCTTGAGAGGGAGAGAGGAAAGTAGAATTGCTTTTACTCTAAGACAGGTGAGTTTTATAACTCAAAGATTCTATGAGAAATTATATCAACTGAAACAAATGACCTAGTTTCTTTAACAAAATTACAAGAGAGAAAGCAAAAAAAGGAAAAGAAGGGCGGCGCCTGGGCCCCATATGCTGGAGGTGGCGGGTTCAAACCCAGTCCTGACCAAAAACCGCACCAAAAAAAAAAAAAAAAAAAAAAAAGAAAGGGAAAAGGGGAAGGTTACAGATTACATATGAAACAGCAATGATAAAATATAAGACTTACTTGGATCCTAATCTAACTAAATTGTAGCAAGAAAATTATAGCATGGTAAATAAATATAAATGTCAATTTTGTATTTCATAATACTTAGCAATTATTATTACAATATTAAAATTTTCAGTGTGGTAATAGTATTCTGGTTATGTTTTTTAGAAAAAAGACTTCTTCTCTTTTAGAGTTATATACACAAATATTCATAGATGAAATTACACCTGGAATTTGATTAAGAATAATTCCTCTGTGTGTGTATGAGTGTGTGTGTGTGTGTGTGTGTGTGTGTGTGTAGGACTGTAGTGAAATAAGATCTTTCATGAGTTTGTAGACATTGAAGCTGGAGATGAGAAAGTTCATTGTGTTATTCGTTCTACTTTAATACATGTTTGAAATTTTCCATAGTAAACATTTAAAGATTAAAAAAATGGAGGGAAAAAGTCTTGAGTGAAGATACTATTTTCACAGTTATCAAAATTAATAATATGTGATATATACAGAGTGCTTTAAATGAATTAGTTTGCTTAGTCTTGAAGATAACTCTGCAAGGTAGGACCAATTATTATACCCATTTAACAGATGATATTGTTGATACAACTCTCAAGCAGTCTGTTTCCTGAATCAGACAGACCCTTCCTGAGGGTTGTTTCCTTGGTGGGTAAGCGAGGTGAGTACCATTCTCACGAATGTGTTTTAACAAAGTGCTCACTGTCTAGTTGCATTACAAGTTAATTACATCTACCTTGAGTGTCACTAGTCACTAAGAAGATTAGGGCAGACACCGTGAAAAGCTCATGGACTAGCCACATGGCTTTGGGCAAATTGCTTGCTTTATCTGAGCTTTGATTTCCTAACTTTTAACAATGACCATTTTAATACCTATTTCACTAGGTTGTTGTGATGGTGGGTTATTTGAAAACTGTGAGCCTCTCCAGAGAATCAGAGGAAGAAACACTTTGTGTCTTCAGCACAGAGTGAGTGCTTAGAAATGTGTCCCTTCTAAATACTTCCCTCCCTCCCTCTTCCTCCATCCTTTTCCTGAGTTTGGTGAAAAATTCAAAGTGATCTGTGTGGGCCAGCGTCCCTCAGAGCTCCGCCTGCTGTATTCAGGGATCGCTGTGATGAATGTGTGAAACAGTGCAGGGAAAGTCACTTGGGACTTCGGAGGTCTTCTGTTGTGAGCTGGTTGGGCACACACATGCTAGATTACACCCGAGGCCTTAGCAATCCAAGTCATGGGTTTTGTGCTACTCACTTTCCATTTTGCTTTCAGGTAGTTTGTGAAGTAGAGTGATCTTTAGTCTGGAAATACTAAAACAACACTGGTTAAAGTGACAGTCCAAGATGAGAAAGCATTGTTACAAGGACACAAATTTAGCTAAATGAGGTGGAAAAATACTGGACTAGCCTACAAATGTTTTTTCATGGCCAGTCTGATATCTTTAAGAAAGTGTGATGGAAGCTCTTAGAAAACATCTAATGAACCAAAAGTAGTCAAAGGTAGATTTTAGGAATGGGGGATAGCCGGGTACAGTGGCGCACACCTGTAATCCCATCACTTTGGGAGACTGAGGCAGAAGGATCACTTGAGGCCAGGTGTTAGAGCCCAGCCTGGGCAATAGAGAGACCCCTATCTCTAAATAAAAAACAGCAAAATTATCTGGGTCTGTTTTGCCATCTTCTTGGGAGGCTGAGGCAGGAGGATCCCTGGAGCTTAGGTGTTTGAGGTTACAGCAAGGTAGGTGATTCCACTGAACTCTAGCCTGGGTGACAGAGCGAGACCTTGTCTCAAGAACAAACAACAAAAACCTCAGGGGGGTCGGCACTCAACACGAGTACTTGTCTATTCCTGATTCCAGTGATAACCTGGAATGAAAACTAGTATATTTTACTAAATGTCTAGAACATGAAACAGGGATCACTAGGTGGTAATGTGGATTCACCAAGATTAAGGCATCCAAAATTAGGCTATGGGGCTGCAACATAGGTAACTATCAGGATTTTAGGGGTTCAAGAAATGCACCCCTCAATTTACTCACATGGACCACAGATAGTAATGGTCACGACCTGCTGAATATCGTGCCCCACAAAAGGTCTGTTCAGCCCTGGGATGCTGACACTGAAAATGTAGAGTTTGAAATTATAATTTGTGAAGTATTTGAATGGGACAGGGATGTTTAGCTGAAGAGAAGAATCCCAGCAGGACACAAGGGCACTCTTTTACAACATTTGAATGTGGGGAGAAAAGAGGAGTCTGCTTATCTGCAATTTTGGGGAAATGCTACCTCCAGGATTGCTACGACAACAATGAAAACCGTGGTCGGTGTTCTGTGAGACCGAAGTTCATAGTGGGCCAGGTTCTGAGGCTGTGCAGATGAGTGGAAGGTGCAGGGGAAGAGGCCTCAGGATTACCGCTGAATTAAATGTGGAGAGCAAAGGTGGGGACAAGCTTTTTTGACTTTACTAAGTTGAATACCATCTGTTCTTTCTTCTAAAATCTTGACTTATACCATGCTAGTTGTAATTTCACTTTGCAGTGTGATTTTTGACCTGTCTTATTATTCTATTTACAAGCCATTGGAAGACAGGAACTCTGCTGTATTCATTCTCATCTTCTTATAGCTTCTGGGTTGGTCCTCAATAAGTATTTTACTTTTAATAACACTTTCCATCATGTTCAAATAACTATTGCTTGTATATATTTTTTTTTCTGAGAAGACAAAGATCAAAGGAAGAATGCTTGCATTTTGGGAAATATTTCTCTCCCTACGTGTTGGTGAGAACAATTCCAGCCTCTTCTGAATTACTTACAAATAACAAGGCATTATTCATGTCTAGAGGGCAAAAGTTCTTTATCCTTTTAGTGATCAATTCATCAAGATCATCAGTTTCTCACCAACTCAGTTGTATTTAACAAGTCAATACTTAGGAGTATTATATTTTCACTGTAGTAAGTGTTCAAAAATGCAGATTTATCTGAAATATCAAATCTGGTTATGAGGAGCCTTTGAAACAGAGTCTACTGTGTGATGTGGGAAGAGAGGTCCATAATCAATGAGAACAGTCTCCACGCACACAGGTGGTGGAGGCCACTAGGTGTGGTATATTCCTTGTTCAAGAGCACAGATCTGTACCTAGTTTGGACAGGAATCAGATTCTACCACCAAGTAGCTGTGTGATCTCGGGCAAGTTACTTTCCCTGTCTGTGCCTTGGCTTCCTCCCCTGTACCTTGGAAATAGTAATAATACTCACCCCAAATGGTGGTTGTGATGTTTGAATAAATTCTCCCATAGCGCAGTGCCTGGGTGGAAAGTACTACATAGGTGAATGTTTTCAGTATTATTATTCCCAAGGCTAATCAGATAGAGAAAGTTTATTTGAGAAAAGAGCAGAGAAAGGCTAATCTTCCTCCTTCACCAACTTGTTTTCTTCTGGTTTGATGGTAGAAGTTGGACTTGGAGAGGAGAAAGGCCATATGAAAAAGGGAAGGAAGAAGAGTAAGGAAGGAAGGGAAAGATGACAGCTGACATTACGCTGACGTTCATTTCTACCAGGAAATGAAGTCCATGGAACACTGATGGACAATAATTCCTCAGGAAAACAAATTCCAGAGTTAGCACCAACAGCTATTGCGCCATTATATAAACTTCAGTTCAGCCCCGGACAGAACCAACCTGGATGGCCCAGATCAGTAGTTGGACCTGGCAGTACAGTCAAGTCAATGCATAGCTACTAAGCTACTCTCCATTGACTGTCGAGTGTTGATTTAAGGGCTAATGGCCTTCTGTCTTTCTAGGCTGCATTTCAGTTAATGACATTTAATGACATTTGCCTGCTAATAACCTCAGCTTGCTGACCTCTTGAGATGCATTTCTTTGGCTTCTATATTATAACTTCCTTTCTTTACTACCCAAATTTTGGACAAGAAACTTTGTCTGTTAGTAATAATTTGTGTTAATAGAAACCATACTATAAATATGCAGGAGGATCTTGTTAGTGATAAAGAACTTATATGACATGATATAAATTTTCAGTAAGTATAAGTTGAATGAATAAATTAGTAGCAATCATTTCAGGTCGTTTATACCAAACCACTTCATTTAATATAACCAGGTATAAAGCATATGATATGTTTGGCTGTGAATAGCAAAGAAGCCAGAGGCACCATGACCTATTTCAAAGGATATTGACTCTGAAGATAAAGGTGGAAAAGTGTTAAGAGAGCATCTTGGGCACTTACCATGCTTAACATAAGGGAAGTTGTAACCTCCAAAAACAGAAAATGATTTTTCTTTTTTGTTTATATGTGTGTATAGGCGTGTGTTCCTTTTAGGTTTATATATACAAAAAGCAATTAAATTAGAGTTTTCTTACATAAAACCTCATTTGCATCACTGCACAAATTGTTTCAAAGTGTTGCCATTCAGACTTTTGGTAAATTTATTCTTTTCTTTCCTCCTTCTTATTCCTTCCTGCTAGTGAGAAGCTAACTCTGCCCTAGTCAAGAATGTTTTGTTTTCTTTTTCTTTAGATTAAAGGCTTTTATAAATGTTCATTGTTTTCCAGAAGATATCAGAGCTGACTTAAAGTAAATATAAATACGTATGATAAATAGAAGGCACATGAATGATTATATAAAAATCTAATAATATATAATATAGTAAAACTACGAATAGAGACTACCATTGCATAATAAATATCCATTGATTAGACTTCATTGTAGTGTTACATCGGAACCATAACATTAGCTACATCTCTAGATCTATGCTTTAATTTTTTTGATACGATATAATAAAATATATTTATTCTGCAAAGATATAGCTGCATTATTTCTTATTATTTCTGGTAAATCTGAAGATAAACATCTTGTTCTTGAAGTGTGGATTCAGAATCATCTTTGCAATATCCTTCTGATGAGTGCGTTATCTTACTCATACCATTTTAGACTTTTCAGATAAACCGATGTCTTAATCAAAAACATAAATAAGAGATGCTAAGCCTCAAATAATGTAATCATCTTTTGTCGCATTATTACTTCTTAATCTTTAAGTATTTTTTTAACTCTTGAAGTTTAAGCCTAATAATATGAAATCTCATCCATGATTTATATACTTGTGAAATTTTTAATATGTGTACTGCTGCGATTGAAATTTTTGGAAAGCAGAAAGAACTGTTAATTATTCCATCGTCATGTGCAGTCATCTCTCTCAGACCTCTTTCTGGAATTGATAGAGATATTTTTCAAGCCTTGCAAGTAATAATTATAGTATTGAAAAAAATGACAGCTTGTGTGTGCTAACTGTGAGCTGTGTACTTTTATGGGAAACATGCAAATTAGGGCTCATGGAAGGCTGCATAATAATAGCCTCTAATTATGTCATATTTCCCTGAAATTGTATCATATTTACATATACTGGCACTGAGGATGACATGATAGAGAGTCCTCTGGTGACACACTTGTGGGTCTGACCTCACGATGGCTCTGTTAAGGCAGGCGTGAACACAGGAAGCCATGCTAACGAGAGGAGACCCCGCACTCTGCACTTACTCATTTCCCAAAAGAAATATGTTAAGAGGCAATTTGAGGCATGTTGGAATTCGTTTGGAATCCAGATTTCTGCTTTTAGAGCTACTTACTGTGTACTTAAGGAGTTCTCATACAATTGGAAGCAATTTGTAGGTTACTGGATTTATTTTTACCTTACTGCCCTGTAGCAGTAAACTGTCAGAATACAACTGAATTGGAATGTGATGCTCGTTTCATGTGATTTTACAAGGAGTATGACTGATTTAACTTTGACAAAGAGACGTAGCAGTCAGTGCATTTGCTTAAACATTAACACTATTATCAGTGTTGACTCTGACATTCGGAAAGGCGAAGCTTCTTCCCCTTGCTGAATTACAATTTAAGCCTGCGTTCCTGAGGAGTGCAATGTTCAGGGGGCAGGGCAGACCCCAGTCATTTTGCCTGGACCTAACCCAGTACTTCCCACGTCGCAGACATATATTGAAAGGGAAATCCCACACACACACCCCTGCTGATAGCTGCTTTACTATTACTGTGCTTTACCATTCCTAGTACAATATTTTTGACATTCTAGGATATGGATGAGGAGTGGAAAAGCAATCTTTGGCTTAAAAGTACTCATTTATGACAACCACACTCACTGGTGCTAATTTTGATGTGTCTTTTTTTTCCTAGAAAGTAGGGAAATACAGAAAATTGATTGTCTAGGATGATAAGAATTTTCCGTTACCAATATGAATGCAGACTAGATCTCTAAGCTGTAATTTGGATCTATGATTCGGGCCGCCTCTGTGGTGCAGGAAGCCCGCTCCAGCCAGTGGCTTCTCCCTCCTAATGTTAATTTCCTGCACTTCCAGACTTGAGAACAGAGCTGGACCGAGAGGAGTGTCCCACCATTGTGTCAGCAGCCTTATACACTTTACTGATTGCAGGCTCTATACAGAATACCTCATTTTGCCCTGGACCATGGGGAGCCATAAAAGGAAATACAGTGCTTCAGAGTTCATAATTAAGCTACAGAAATGGGGCTAATGTAAATATTTAATTACAAAATATAAATTATTGTACCGATTTTTAAAACTAACATTTCTTAACATCTCCAGTGAACGGTTTTCATTTCAACATAGTCTCCTCCAGTAGATAACAGGATTTTGTCTAGTAACGAAGTCATTTCTCAGGACAGTTTTGAAACCTGTGTCATATTTTAGGGTATTCTCAAGGAAGATAATGTATGTAATTTGTTAAGATTTGGGAAATAACCAAAAGGCATTTCTAGCCATGTCTGGTAAATAAGATCTACAATCAGAAAGGTCAATGTTAAATTTGACTAAAACAGAAACTGTGTTTGGAGTCGAAGAATTACTATGATAAAGGAGAGAGGCTGGTACCTATTGTTCAGCAGGTAGGGAGCTGGCCACATACACTGAGGCTGGTGGGTTCAAACCCAGCTTGGGCCTGCTAAAATAACAATGACGACTGCAATAAGAGAAAAAAAAAATGGCTAGGCATTGTGACGGCACCTGCAGTCCCAGCTACTTGGGAGGCTGAGGCAAAGAGAATCACTTAAGCCCAAGAGTTTGAGGTTGCTGTGAGCTGTAACGCCATGGTACTCTACCCAGGTCAATAGCTTGAGACACTGTCTCAAAAAAATAAATAAATAAAAATAAAAGAAGGGAACCATTAGCCTTAGCAAATACAAATGATGTATTTGTGTTATCAGAATTACTTAAGTATTTGGGATAGTTTTAGTATTTTGATTTGTTAGAACTGATTTTGGCCATATGATATGTAGGTCACTAGGAAAATTTTGAGATAGACTGTGTCATGGTCCATTATTTCACTTCCAAGAAACACTCTCCATAGCATCCTTTCCGATTTGCCTGAGCAGGTTTCATCTTGCTAAGTTTGCTGGTGTTGCTGGGAGGGCTTCATTTGTTTCAATACAGGCAGATTTTACATTTCTTGATTTTTGTGTGTCCCAACACTTTCATAATGATCTACCTATACTATGCAGCATACACAGAAATCAGAATTTGCTACTTCAACAAAACCAAATGTCTAAAAAGAAATCCTGGTGCTCAGTGATAATTTGATGTATGTGGTTTTGGGCTCCTAGTGATTTGGAATTTTCCACTAAACATACTTGAACATTTCGCACCTAGGTTACGTTCAAAGAAATATTTAACTTTTTTTGGAAGATGAAAGAAAATGACTCCTCTTAATGTTTTTGACTTGTCACCTAAAATGCACAGTGTGATTTTTCCAGAAACTTTTCTTTGGCACAGTGGCTTTCAGAACAAGTCTAATAGTTTTATTTCTGCCACTGAGGAATCATTTGATTTCGGTCTTAGTTTCCTTATCTGTACCAAGAGGATTGTGGACTGAATGGACATTAATATCCTTTTCAGCCCGATTCTTTTATGCCATTTGTTCACTCCTTTCATGAAGTCTTCGGCCACCACTTGTGTCTTAATTAAGTGAACAAAATCATCGACACTTTAAACATTTTTGTGAATGAATTCCAGACACGGATAGGATAGTCATTTTGTGTAGCAACAGAAACATCTTCCACATTTTTAAAAAGTTCGTTGGCATTAAAATTGTGACTCTCAATATTCTCTCCTTCACAGAATCTTATTTGAGCATGTCAGGAGGATATGCTAGAGATTTATCACACAGAACTCGGTGTTAATTTTTTGCTTTCAGTGATCACCCATTTTGTTCTGACAAAAAGCAATATTCACTGCAGCTGTTAGCATGTGACAGTTGACTGGCTGAACTTGGAAATAACTGTGGCTGCTCGTTGGAACACGTTGCCATATATTCTTGCAGCAATGTGATTGCTCTTCTGCCTTCGCAAGTTATTCAAGAAGAAAATTAGTCTCATTTCTTTACAGAGACACTTTGCATAAACATGCAGTCATCATTTATCTATAAATCACACAAAGTTAAATGTAATCAATTACAGTTGTATGTAAGTATTCAGGGTGCCACTAGCAGGTTGTCCTTGCTGCTGATGGCTGAGAGGGGCCGATGGCATCATGTCAGGGACCCTAATTCATTCGCAGCTGGGATTCCTCGATCTAAGAAAACACCAACATGTTTTTGTGGGTATAAATACTCACAGATGTGCTCATTCTCCTGAGTGGTTTGGATGCCATTAGGGACTGGTTAGAACCCCTCTTCACCCTGTTTGTTTGAGAGACAGAATTATGCCACTTACAAGCCAACATTGGTAGAATCCAAAATTTATTTATACATTTGGCCTTGATTCTGGTACTTCAGCTTTCTGCTGGTGCTGGTGTTGGAGAAATAGATTTTATGGAAAGGTCATAGATGTCTGTGGGTGTATCTTTAGGGAAGTGGTGTTGGAATACACTCAAAGGAATTTTGTCCACTTAGAAGAAATCAGTCATCAGGGTTAGAAGTATTTTCATCCTCAGAAATTTTAAGGGATTTTATTTTTCTGATCACTAAGTGGGGACATTTTGGATACTCATTTTTTTTTTTTTTGTAAAATAAAACAGGTAAATGAGAGCCTCCTTTCCAATCTTGTTTATACCTAGAAAGTGATTTCTTTTAACTTAGTTCGCACTAACCATTAAACAAAATTACCAAATAACCGCATTGCAAGACCAGTGAGTTTTTCATTTGACTGACTCACATCTTAAGTAAATTATTGGTTTAGACAGTGTTTGGCTCTATGATTTGTTGTTTAATTTAGGAGAAATGTATGCACCACTGCACAGGCACAGCTTGGCTTGCGCGCACTTTGAACAGCCTTGCTTGGTGACAGAATGGGGTAACAGAGCCATAATTTATAGTCACTAATATGAAGATGTTATATCAATTACCTAAGAAAAAATACACTACTGGATTTATATCCTTTAGTTATTAAAAAGTGGCAGCTATCTTAAATTAGTTATAGAAACTAAAGAATTTAGCGACAGAAATTAATCATTGTCAGCATGCATACCCAGACCCGTGAGTTGTAGCAGTCTGCAAAAACATTTGTTTGGAAAAGGAAAATTGCTATTATGGTCACCTTAATAGAAACAGACAATCAAACAAATCTTAATTTAAAAGATTGCATATGGTCATAAATCATAATGGCACTGAGATTTAAGGCACAAAAAGCGACTTCATAAAGAAATGAGGCATGCCAGAGGGAGCCAGCAGCCAGGGCTGGTGCCGTCCTGTCCGTCCATCCTATTAACCGTGTTGCAAATGTTTTGATATTGCAGCCCCAAGGTGGGTTGTTCATTTTGCAGTAAAATGCAGCCATCAATCTCTTTTCTTGCCATGGCCTTTCCAGTCTCTTCTGACCTGTTCTCCATCCAGAAAGTGGAAGGACAGCCAGACAATGTGAAATAGAGTCATGCCATCCCCCAGTCAGAACCAATCAGGGCCTTCCACCTTCAGCTAGGATTAAATCCAACTCCTTAAAGTGACTACTGCAGACCCTTCTAGCACCCTGGGCTCTCACATACTGGCGTGCCTCAGTTCCTTCCCTCCTCCTGGGGAGACTCTGGAAGAAGCCCATCTTAAGGGCGTAATCTTATAAATTTATATGTACACACACACACACACCTATATATAATCACTATTGGGTATAATCATGCATTGGGTTGTAACCCATTATTTCTAGCACCTTTAGTTTCACTTGAGCTGGCACATAACAAAAACCAAAACCAAAACAACCCACAATGAAACCTTGAGAGAGGAATGAAGTAGGGGCTAAGCCAATGGAATTAGAATCACTTAGCAATCGCAGTATGCAATGTGGATTGTTAATTGTCGCAGTAGTGAATCTGTGTTCTGTTTACATATGGTGCAACGTAAGTACAACTTGTGTGTGAGCACAAATGTTTGCATGCCTGTCAGTGATAGATGCCCCATTATGGCACGTTACATGGTGGTTGCCACATTCTCTTGGAAGGCAAAAGACATCATCAACATAAGCTAAATTCTCCTCATTACTGAATTGATTCGCCATCTGTCTGACTAGCTTTCTCAGGCTTCTTTAAATAGGGCTCAGACTGGCCAGTGTCACCAAGTATCCAATCCTTACAGATGGGGCCTAGCTTTGGGGCCAACTCAACTGCAGCTGTGTCTGGTGCAGGCCAGGACGCTGTTTTTTTGGCCAGTAACTCTTGTTTAGTTTTGACAATCGTCTTATAGCATTAATACATCAAAAGAAGTAGTTGTTGGTCCTATTGGTGATTATATATATTTGTGTGTGTATACATATAAATTTATATATACATATAATTTTTTAACCATTGCCAACTCTCAAAATAAATAACTTTCTCAAAGTCTAGGTTCCCAAGGCAGGGAGCATTATCTGTAGTCAACAAAGGGAAGTCAGTATTTGGTAATGTGTTTTCAAAATGGAGTAACTAGTGTATTCTTTATGAATTATTTCCACGACAATAATCTTTTTTAAAAACAAAGCACAAATAGAGTTTGGGAAAAACAAACACAAGTGCAATTTTATTTTATTTTTTTCATTATACAGAATGTGTGGATTCTCAAAGCACCATTCTTCCTGAATGAGGTGCAATCACATGAAAATTCTATTTCTACATTCTTCCTTATGAATGCATCATGTAAAATTGAGTTCTAAATTGTCAAAGGACACGTAGGAACGTATCTAATCTTCCTGTGCAGTACAATTACAAATGACACAATTCAGGTATCAGCTTTTCAGGTATACTTGCAGAATTAGAAAAAGGAACGAGGTGTGTGGCCACGTAGACTAATGGATCATTTTTCATACCCTAGGCCAGAAAGTAACGAGGCAGATGTAGCTTAGCTTTGCTTTGTAACCGGTGTGCGTATGGATGAAAATGGAGCCTCATTTAAATGACTTGCTTCCTCTCCACCACCATCTGCCTATCAGCGATGGACAGTGAAGGTATATGTTTGGATGTCTCTTGAGAACGGCTCCACATGAAAGCACTCCCAAACTAGACCTGCCATAACAATCTGAAAGCTCCTAAGATCTATTCAAATATTTTTTGACTGTCTTGGAAAATGATGTGATATTTGGTAACACAGTAACCTTTTAAAAGAGTCGCATGACAGGAATTCTCAACTAGAGTAACCAACTTGAGCCAGGGCATCGGTTTTGGCTCACTAGATCTTGGGACTAAACTGGCTGCCAGTGTAGACACTTGACAAGTTACTGCTACAGCTTCTCATTTTTAAGGCATCTTGTGTCATTGCCAGCAGGAACACACACAAAGAGGGGCATTCATTCATTCATATAAGATTGTAAACACTGATGCTGAATTAATGTGAATGATTTTACTCTTTATGAGGGCACATGACTGTAGGTAAGTGAGACAGTATAGGTAAGTGTATCAATATCTAGAATGATCTGAGAATGTCTGGCTTTGTCTAAACTTTTATATTTGCTTAAACTTCTGCATTAATTTGCATCCTTTATAATTTCTATAATCTTCTAATGACCTCTTCTCAACAGAATTTGTGGGGAAAATATCTGTTCAAATAGGTAGAGATACATTTGGGGAAGTAGGGAGATGATTTGACAAATAAATTACTTTGAATTCAAATAAAGTACAAAAATAACACTCTATCATCCCTGCAGGAAAAATGTAAAATACATTTTAAACCCCATTAGCATTTCATTCGATTTGTAAATAATTTCTTAACAATTCTCTAAATAAAATTCTTTAGAACTTTTATTTTGTATCTTGGTAGTAAACTTCATTTAAAAAACAATTTTTGACTTAAGCCTTTTACTTAATTTCAATCTTAATAGCTCCCATTTCCATTAACTCCTGAGTTATAACATATGTAGTATACCCTATGGGAACTAAAGCATGCTATTGAATAGTATATTAGTTTTTAAAAATATTCTGAACTTATTTGTTAGAAATGGGGACAGCAGATAGATGGTCATTTATTTTATTTCATTGTGAAATTTAGAAATGAGGATTATATGGCCAAATATGGTTTTATTAGAGAAATTTTTTTTTACGTTTTTGACCTTTATTTCTGATCTAGAGAAACTTTTAAAAAGAGACCATAGTGTATAAAATAAGATACGGTTTTTGATTGAATGAAAGAAATGAAATTCTTATAACATTTTCTAGTACTGTATGGAATTTGCTATAGAAAAATCTCTTATAGTTAATTGTGATGTACTTATTGTATATAAAGGTTACAGTTCAAAATGTATGTATTAATTTTAGAACATTAAGTACTTTTCCAATAGAATAATTATTACAAATGAATTGGATTCTAAAAGACTATTTATTATGAGATCAATCA
Source organism: Arctocebus calabarensis (assembly GCA_963573935.1). Classification (NCBI taxonomy): domain Eukaryota; kingdom Metazoa; phylum Chordata; class Mammalia; order Primates; family Lorisidae; genus Arctocebus; species Arctocebus calabarensis. Next base: position 7,933 of record CAUYON010025217.1, on the reverse strand, counting down.
TGGGTTAAAAAGTATGCTTTTTGGAAATTCTGAGTAATAATTCTTTTTATATTTTTAAAAGGAAAATCATGTACAGTATGCATTTGGGGTGCCAGGAGTGTATTTGTCCATTTCACCTGTAGCTGCAATACAATATTCAGCTTTTTGCAGGTTTAGAACTCATGGATTCTATGATAACCTGCTCCCTTCAATCTCATTTTTTATGATATTGAATGAATAACAGTGGCAAAACCAATTCTTTTATTCTTTTATGTTGTAATGTTTTGTTTGACATGATTTCCTTAATTAAATGATGCTGAGCAAAAATAAATAAATAAATAAATTTTAAAAATCCCTAATCAGGAGAGTGCCTGTGGCTCATCAAATCTGCACAAACCTGACAAGGCAGAAGCCCGAGATAGGTCTGCCCTTTAATCATACCACATCTAGTAGCACTTCACTTTTACTTTTAAGATTATTCTTGAATTCTCATAACAAATAAATACAAACTTTGCATTTAATCTTCTCCAAAATATCTCATTATTGTGCAGCTTAAATGCAGGATAATGATTTTCAACAGACATTATTTGCTGAAATAATTTCTGGCCCCCATGATAACATTTAACACTCAGTGTAATGTGTTGATGTTCCTTCGTGCCCCAAAGCATTTGGACTTATTACCAAATCATTACTACAAGGCTGGAAGTTTCAATAATTTATAGAAGTCATTACGTCTGGAAGAGTAGTAACTCTGCCAAAGAGGCGACTTAAACATTTCACATACATCCCATTTTCTTCTGTCTCCTCCACTGAGTTTCTCTTAGACCCATTTTTCTTATGTATAAAAAAGCACAGAGCAATATCTTGAGAAAAATTTTATAAGAAAGACTCTATTTCATCATGTGGCCTTGTTTCTTGTTTTTCTGTTTGCACATCTTGTGCATGATACAATGGAACCACGTCCATTATATTATTTGATGATTGCCTTCGATGTCAAGATTGGACTTAGGCCTTCTCTTTGTATGCTCAATGGTTTGAGAGCATCCTTCTGATTGCTGCTGGCACTATGTTCACATGACACAGTACATTTCTGCTTTATAATCTGAGTCTTTCTGAAGCGATTTTCTTAGTAGAAACAATGCTTGTTAAGATCTCTGCCTAGGCTTGTCTGTTCCATGCAAAATGCGCAATGCATTTTAGCCTGCACATCTTATTTCCCTCTATTAATGGCTCCGTAAGGAGAGGTACATTTGAGAACACATTTTAAAAATGATACTGAGTTTTACAATAAAGTTTTATGACTTTGTACCTTTGAAATCTTGTGAGTTCTTTTTCTTTTTTTTTTTATTCTTCTGCTTTGAACGTATAAACTCACATTTGTCGGCATCGCACCATGGGTGAGCCAGTTTTTCAAAGTTCAGGGAGGGAAGGCTCTCAACTCATGGAGTAGCTATGTTCTCTGACTTCATCAGAAAGACATGTGAAATGATAAAGTCATATTTAGAAATAAAACATATCACAGGGCTTTTCTTTTAGAATAATGCTGTATTCATACACTTCTTCCTCTCCGAACCCAGCTACACTACACTAAGAAAACCAAAAATGTGTTAATTCACAAGGATAAAGAGAACCAGATCCTACAGTGGAAAAAAAATTTTCACATACATTGCTGAAGGAAGAAAACAGATGGTAATTGACTTATCAGAACAGAGGAAATTTCCACAAAGCCTCTAAGGGCAATATCATCACTAAATGGGTCAGTGTGCTTCTGGGAACCTGCCTGGGGACGCCAGGGCAGCATGGCCTGGGAACAGCCGCATTTGTGGAAAGGCTCCACAGCCAGGATCACTCACATCTCTTCCCAAACTTACACCTTGGAGGACGCTGGAGCTCTTTTCTCTGGAGAAATGCAGGGACACAGTTGAAGGCTGAACTGACAGTCAAAGACACACATGAAAGGTCTTACTTTTAAATGTTAAGGGAAAAAAAATTTAAAAACCATTTTAGGAAAGCCTCAAATTAAAAACCAGATAGGTAAACATTTTGGAGGAAACAAAATTTTACAAGGAAATCTGAAATAGAAGACAAAATTATGAGATCAATCAAAAAAGTCCATCATCAGCCAGGTGCAGTGCCTCAGCCTGTAATGCTAGCACACTGGGAGGCCAGCACAGGTGGATTGCTTGAGCTCACAGGTTCAAGACCAGCCTGAGCCAGAGCGAGACTTCACCTCTAAAAATAGCTGGGCGTTGTGGCGGGCTCCTGTAGTCCCAGCTACTTGGGAGGCTGAGGCAAGAGAATCTCTTGAGCCCAAGAGTTTGAGGTTGCTGTGAGCTGTGATGCCATAGCACTCTACTAGGGGCAACAAAGTGAGACTCTGTCCTCAAAAAAAAAAAAAAAAAGTCCAATATCCCCACGAAAGGAATTATTAAGAAGTGAAAGGAGGCAATGAGAAAATTATCAAAGACATACTGAAGAAAAATTCTTTCTATTATTTGTCAAAAGAACACAACAATCCAGATTAAATGGGTTGACTAAGCACCTGGCTCAGTGAATCAAACATCATAACATTTTAAAACACCAGGAAAAAATAATAATTTTCTTGAGCTTCAGGAGAAAATTAGTTGTTTGTATCCAAAGGAGAGAGCCTCACAATGACCTTGAACATTTTACTGATAACAGTCAATAAAAGAAAACCTACCCAGAATAAAAATGATTTTTTAGCTAACAATTTAGTGCGTAGGTAAACCATCAATAATATGTAAATGAAGAATAAAGCATGGTACATTACCCAAATATACCTTCCATGCATCCTGTATTAGAGAAAGCTACTGAAGAACACACTCCAGGAAAACAAAGGAATAAACCTAGAAAGATAACTGTATTTGCTTTGTCATGTAGAGGTGCAAACAGAAGAATGAAAAAGAGAATTTTGAGAATGACATTTGTACAGACCATTATTAGACCAGGAAAGAGGAGAGCTATAGGAGAGAACTATTTAAGGACCAAATAAAGTTGTTTCTTATATATAATATTCACAAAGTTTATTGAAAGGCATTTATCAGATGTACTGAATGTTGGGATGAAGTAATATTCACAAAAACTAAACAGGAGAACAAAAAGTAGCCTTACTAATGCCAAGGCAAAACAAAATTTAAATGAGAAAGGGATGATAATCATAGGATACTATTTGGCTAGCAGTGAACAGTATTTCATTGATATAATGATATAAATGGTGACTATTGGCTAAGTCGAATAAATATGTTCAAAGCATTAGGGAAATATGTATGTAATTAGATTCCCTACTGTAACACAAGTCTATAAACATTAAACAATGTCTCTGTGCAGGAAGTTTATTGAGAAGCATCTTTAGGATCAACAGTTTCCAAGAAGAAAGAATGGTTGGCAAAGGGGAAGAGCTGAACTGTGATGGTGATGCCATCACAGCACAGATCTCTCTTGAGCTGAGTTGGTTCCCCAAAGTGGTACTGCCTTAATTTAAAGGGACCAGGACATTATGTCCCCAGAATGCACAGTCATTAGAGCTACGCAGGGGCTATGTACTGAATGGATGTTCATGACCCTCCCAAATTCATGTGTGTAAGCCCTTCATCCCCCATATTATGGCATTTTTTGGACTGGCCTTTAGAAGATAACTAGAGTTAGATGTGATCATGATGGGTTAATGCCCTTGCGAATTTGCTCTCTCTCCCTCCATCATATGAGATCACAGCAAGAAGGTGGCTGTCTGTGGGCCAGGAAGAGAATCCTTACTAGGAACTGAATATGCCAGCACCGGAATCTTGGGCAGTGAGAAATAAATGTCTGCTATTTAAGCTACGCAGTCTATGGTATAGGAAATAGCTGAAATATTTAGAACTGGCAGAAGGAGGTGGGCATATTTGGGGGGATAAAAGTTATTTTTGTTATGATCCATTTATATTGCTTCATTTTAGCTACCTCCCCCTATATCATTGATAAAGTTAACAATTTGAAATTGGAAATTAAACTGCATTCAGTTATAGAAGGAATAATGCGATTTTTGATGGTATATAGTAGGTATGTATATCAATATTTTTTGTTTATTCGATCTTTTTTTCTTTTTGAGACAGAGTCTCACTATGTTGCCCTCAGTAGAGTGCTGTGGCATCATAGCTCACAGCAACCTCAAACTCTTGGGTTCAAGCAATTCTCTTGCCTCAGCCTCTCAAGTAGCTGGGACTTCAGGTGCCCACCACAACACCCGGCCATTTTTTGGTTGTAGTTGTCATTGTTTTTTGATAGGCCCAGGCTGGACTTGAACCCACCAGCTCTAATGTATGTGGATGGCACCCCAGTCAGTGAGCTACAGGCTCTGAGCCTGTTTATTCAATCTTGACAGAACTTAAAGATTGGTGATAACCTTAACAAACTAAATAAACTCTTACTGTATGCTGATCACTGTGCTAAATGAATTTTAAACACTTATATCCATTTTATTTTATTTTTAATTGACAAATAATTTTATATACACTTACTTATAGGGAACAATGCGATGTTTTGAGACATGTTTATTAAATTATGGAATGATGCAACCAAACTAATGAACATATCCTTCACTGCATATTTTTCCTTTTTTGGTGAAAATATTTAAAATTGAATCTCTATACAATTTGAAACACACATACAAAGATGGAGGGTGCAGAGAAAAGGGAACCCTTGTACCTTGTTGGTGGGTATGTAAATTACTATTGCCATTATGGAAAACGGTATGGAAGTTCCTCAAAAACCTAAATGATTTTGCTATATTATCTCAGTTGTTTTTCCTACTAGCCCCGTGCAATGAGTATTATTTCCTGCTTTACTAAAACAGAAGCTGGCAGTGAAAGAAGTTGAATTCACTACGCATGGCCAAACACCTTGCAAATGGTAGAACTAGTGTTTGATTTCAGATGTGAAGCCAGAGTGTAGGTTCTTAATTACTGTGCTTTAACTAAGTATTCCCATGTCTACAGAATCAGTGGCTTAAAACAATGTCCACATGCCAGGTATGTGGTGATCCATAATGCTTTCCATTGGGAACAGAGTTTCCTTGCACTTAGATTTTAACCACCATAAAGAATCCATAAGCTGTTTTCCTTAGTGTTCTACTTATATACTAGAGATTAACAGTGGTTAAAAAAAATTATGCATCAGGCATTCGCAGAAATGCTCCATTTTGTCCCAAATATATCAGCTGAGAAGGGGCCATCAGGGGAAGTGAATAGAGCCCTGGAAGCAAGACTGTGTTCTGATCCTTCTTCCAAAACATTCCAGCTGTGTTATTTGGGGCAAGTCCTTTAAACATACTGTGCCTCTGAGCTCGCTTTTATAAAGTGAATATAATAATATTCCCTGCCTCACTGAGTCCTCAGGAGGATGCAGTGAATTTAGACAAATAAAGCCTAGAGACTATGCCTGGCTCTTTGTAGGTACCCAGTCAGTGTTCACCATTATTATTATATTTTAGTCCAAAAAGGCAAGACTGCAATGGATCAAGTGCTCCCAGCCTGCTTCTAGAAAACAAAGCTCCATTATGTCATTTAAATAGCAGTGATTTCCTACCTTTCAATTCCTCATCATTTCATTTTCATCTTCTTCTTCCTTTTCAAATACGGAAATAAGCGTGTCAAATTCAAGCTTTTATCAGGCATTTAATTCAATTACATATTTTTCCCTGTGCTTGGTTTCTCCCACTCTCATCCTCTCCCAAACATCCACAGCAAAGAACTTTCTCATTCAGTGATAAGGGAATCAGGTACACCATCTCCATCCTCGGCTGCCTTAGTTTTGGAAGAGAAAGCAACATGAATAAATCATACATTGTACGTGTTTACTTTCTTCTGCTGAAGACGGCGGCATCTTCATAACCTCTTAAGGCTGATGTCAGTAATGTGTCCCCAAGGTCTAAATGATGATGTTAACACCGTCTGGTATATTAATAGGCTTTCACTTACCATTGCAAAATTTCTATTTGCCCTGCTTAACCCTGTCTTTTCTGCCTAAGGAGACTAGACAGTTAGAGTGGGTTTGTTGCATTTGGCCAGAATAGGTCTGTTTTCTTGGTCTAGCTCACTATTTAGAAATGGAAATCATGGTTTCCTTGCTTTTGTTCTACTTAAGATGTCACAGAAGAGCCAGTTGCACTGAGAGTTGGAAATGGCATACAGGGTGGGCAAATCCTGCTGCACATGAGGGCCAGAAACCATTAGAGTAAGTAATACCTGGTGGTGTCGCTTAGCGTCTTTCCAGGAAGCTGCAGAATTGATACACTCCTTGGGAATAGGCTAACTGCTTACTGGCTTTACTTTAGTTTCTTAGTTGGAACCGAGGGATGATTTTAAGATTGAAAAAGAAATGCTTGGGTATGTAGCTGGGGATTATGATCAGATCAGCTCCCAGCTTATCCATTTTAAATCTCCATTTAGCCAAAGCTAAACACATTTTGGATTAGCTGCCTTTGAGGTTATCTTGGTCCCTGCTGCCTTCCATTAGTACTGACTGTACTTTAATTTTTTTTTTTTTAAATCTAGTGTCGGTTTAGATTGAGGTCTGTGGAGTCGAGGGGGATCTCCTTTCCAAATAGGGAAAGAGATTAAAGATCTGGATCGCAGAACTGTTTATTCAAAGGGATGAATTCTGCTTAAAGCCACATGAATTTATGACTGTCAGCATGATTTAAGTAATGAGACTGCTGACGCAGGAAACCTGAGTCTTTTGCATTAATTGACTAATTGGGTTAACCACTAAAATGGTTTTATGCATTTGGGGGGGGGCAGTGTTAATCCTAAATCTGATATGAAGTGGGGCTACTGGGAGGATTTTTTTGAAACCCAATCTATTGAGACCTTTGAGGAATTTTGCTTTTTATTTTGTTTTTGCGAATGGAATGTATTCAAATGAAGTAGATGGGTAAGAGAAGTGATGAGACTTTTACTATTGATTCTAAGATGATTTGCTTTTTATTTTTTAAAACAATTATTGAAGGTCTTTGTTTATTTCTCAATACTTCTTGATAAATGAATATCTTTAAAAAATACATTTCATATGTACACCATGGAACATTATGCAGCCTTAAAGAAAGATGGAGACTTTACCTCTTTCATGCTTTCATGGATGGAGCTGGAACATGTTCTTCTTAGCAAAGTATCTCAAGAATGGAAGAAAAAGTATCCAATATACTCAGCCCTACTATGAAAATAATTTATAGCTTTCATATGAAGGCTATAACCCAATTATAGCACAAGAATATGGGGCAAGGGGCAAGGGAGGGGCGGGAGGAGGAGTGGAGAGAGAGTAATTGGTGGGATCACAACTATGGTGCATTTTGGAAGGGTACAGATGAAACCGACTAAATGCAGAATATAAATGTCTTAAAACAATAACTAAGAAAATGCCATGAATGCTATGTTAACCAGTTTGATGAAAATATTTCAGATTGTATATGAAACCAGCACATTGTACCCCATGATTGTATTAAAGTACACAGCTATGATTTAATAAAAAAAAAATACATTTCAGACTTGAGAGAACTTCATGGGCTGGGAGAAAATGTTGAACCCCAGGAACTAGCTAGTGTGCGTCTTCAGAGAGGGGAATGATGGCAGTGATTGATTAGTGACTGCTAGTGGAGTTAGGTTGATTCAACAGAGATTATAAAAATGTGAGTTATATTTGCTTTGGTTGTTGTCTCCTTAGCTGTACAGAAGTATCTGAGTTTAATTAAGTCCCATTTGTTTATTTTTGTTGTTGTTGCAATTGCCACGGCAGTCTTCTTCATGAAGTCTTTCGCTAGGCCGATATCTTCCAGTGTTTTTCCTATGCTTTCTTTCAGGATTGTTATTGTGTCATGCCTTAAATTTAAGTCCTTTATCCAACTTGAATCAATTTTTGTGAGTGGAGAAAGGTGAGGGTCCAGTTTCAGTCTTTTACATGT
>CAUYON010025216.1:0-32791 GCA_963573935.1 Arctocebus calabarensis | reverse complement strand
CAGCCACGTACACCTGAGCTGGTGGGTTTGAATCCAGCCTGGGCCCGCCAAACAACAATGATGGCTGCAAACAAAAAATGGCCGGGCGTTGTGGCGGGCACCTGTGGTCCCAGCTACATGGGAGGCGGAGGCAAGAGACTGGCTTGAGCCCAGGAATTGGAGGTTGCTGTGAGCTGTGATGCCACAGCACTCTATCCAGGGTGACAGCTTGAGGCTCTGTCTCAAAAAAAAAAAAAAAGATTACAATCGAGCTAAAAAGATCCTACTGCCTACTAGTAGGCATTCACCACCATGCCTAGCTATCTCGCTCTTGCTCATCTTAGTATAACACTTTACTTTTTTTTTTTTGAGACAGAGCCTCAAGCTGTCCCCTGGGTAGAGTGCTATGGCATCACAGCTCACAGCAACCTCCAATTCCTGGGCTCAAGCAAGTCTCCTGCCTCTGCCTCCCAAGTAGCTGGGACTACAAGCGTCCGCCACAGCGCCTGGCCATCATTGTTGTTTGGCGGGCCCAGGCTGGATTCAAACCTGCCAGCTCAGGTGTACACAGTTGGCGCCTTAGCTCGCTGAGCCACAGGCGCCTTTTTTTGATACAGAATCTCACTTTGTCAGCCTTGGTAGAGTACCGTGCTGTCACAGCTCACAGCAACCTCAAACTCTTGGGCTCAAGTGATTGATTCTCTTGCCTCAGCCTCCCAAGAAGGCAGGACTACAGGCGTCTGCTAGAATGCCTGGCCTAAAACATTACTCTTGAATTTATGGTAATACTCGTGAATAAATCTACAGTGCTACTGGTCCTACAGAAGTATAGCATATACAATTATATACGTACATACATAATACTCGGTAATAATAAACTCTGTCACTGCTTTATGTATTTGCTATACTATTTATTTATTTATTTATTTACTTATTGGCAGTTCTTGGCTGAGGCTGCATTTGAACCCGCCACCTCCAGCATCTGGGGTCAGCGCCCTACTCCTTTGAGCCATAGGTGCCACCCAACTATACTTTTTATTATTAGAGTGTACTAGTCCTACTTATTAAAAAAAGTTAACTATAGGCTTGGCACCTGTAACTCAGAGTTTAGGCACTGGATACATACAGCAGAGTTAGCGGATTCAAACCCAGCCGGGGCCTGCTAAAACAACTACAACCAAAAAATAGCCAGGTGTTGTGGCAGGAACCTGTGGTCCCAGCTACTTGGGAGGCTTAGGGGAAGAGAATCTCTTAAGCCCAAGAGATTCAGGTTGCTGTGAGCTATGATGCCACAACATTCTACTAAGGGCAACATAGTAAGACTGTTCTCAAAAAAAAAAAAAAAAAATTAACTGTAAAAGAGCCTTAGGGAGTTCCTTCAGGTGGTATTCCAGAAGAAGGCATGGATAACCTAGGAAATGACAGCTGAATGCATTATTGTTCCTGAAGGCCACCCAGTGGGGCAAGATGTTGAGGTAGAAGACAATGATACTGATGATCCAGACTCTGTGTAGGCCTAGGCTAATGTGTAATGTTTGTGCGTGTTGTTTTTTTTTTTAGACAGAATCTCGCTTTCTTGCCCTCGGTAGAGTACAGTGATATCATAGCTCACGGCAACCTCAAACTCTTGGGCTCAAATGCTCCTCTTGCCTCAGCTTCCCAAGTAGCTAGAACTATAGGAACCCACCACCATGCCTGGCTGTATTTTAGAGATGGGGTCTCGCTCTTGCTCAGGTTGGTCTCAAACTCCTAAGCTCAAGCAATCTACTCACTTTGGCCTCCAGAGTGCTAGGATTACAGGCATGAGCCATAGTACCCGGTCTTGAGTCTTAGTGTTCGTGTGTGTGTGTGTGTGTGTGTGTGTGTGTCTTAGTTTTTAATTTAAGAAAGTTTAAAAAATAAAAAAAAATATAAAAAAATTTAGGCTCGGCGCCTGTGGCTCAACGAGCTAAGGTGCCAGCCACGTACACCTGAGCTGGCGGGTTCAAATCCAGCCCGGGCCCTCCAAACAACAATGATGGCTGCAACCAAAAAAAAAAAAAAAAATGGCCGGGCGTTGTGGCGGGCACCTATAGTCCCAGCTACTTGGGAGGCAGAGGCAAGAGACTCGCTTGAGCCCAGGAATTGGAGGTTGCTATGAGCTGTGATGCCACAGCACTCTATCCAGGGTGACAGCTTGAGGCTCTGTCTCAAAAAAAAAATAATAAAAATTTAAAGAGAAAAAACAGCTTACAGATTCAGGACATAAGACTATTTTTGTAAGGCTGTATTATGTGTTTTAAGCTAAGTGTTGTTACAAAAGTCAAGTGTAAAGAAGCTAAAAAAGTTAAAGTTTGTAAAGTTTCAGTAAACTACATTTATTATGGAAGAAAAAAGGATTTTCATAAGAAATGTAGTCTTCCCTATACATAGTGTATATAAAGTCTATAATAGGATGTAGTAGTAATATTATAGGCCTTCACATTCACTCCCCACTCAAGTGACCAATACAGAGTGACTTCTAGTCCTGTGAGGTCCATTCATGCTAACTGCCCCTATACAGGTGTTACCACTGGATTTTACTCTTTATACCACATTTCAACTGAACCTTTTCTATGTTTACACATACAAATAATTACCACTGTATTATAATTCCCACAGCATTCAGTATGGTAACATGCTGTACAGGTTTGTAGCCTAGAAGCAACATGCTATCCCATATAACCTAGGTATATAGTATCTTATATCATCTACATTTGTGTTAGTACACCCTATGAAATATAAACAATTACAAAATCACCTAGTAATACACATATCTGTCTTTAAGCAACACATGACTAAGCCACCAAAATCACATGTTAAATCCACAACAGCTTATTGGAACTGGCACATAACTTGCCTAGAGCTTCATGTTCCATTTTGCGATTATGTAAGTACCGGCGCTTCTTCTCCTTGAGCAAATGCTGAAGTCGTTTAAACTGATCAATATACAAAGACTGCAAACGGATTAGCTTCTCACGCATAATCAGAGCTACTTCTTCTGCTGTATAGACACCAGCATGTCTGGAATAAAACAGAGAACTCAGCAAAGCATAAGAAAACACAACACTAGTAAAAACCCAAGCTTAAAAGTATAAAAGGGACAACAGTCATTCAAAAAGTTTTATAGAATGAGGTAATGATGTGTTGCCTGATTTAAAAAAAAAAAAATAGTGGCTCGGCGCCTGTGGCTCAGCGGGCTAAGGCGCCAGCCATGTAAACCTGAGCCGGCGGGTTTGAATCCAGCCTGGGCCCGCCAACCAACAATGACGGCTGCAACCCAAACAAAAATAGCCAGGCGTTGTGGCAGGCGCCTGTAGTCCCAGCTACTTGGAAGGCAGAGGCAGGAGACTCGCTTGAGCCCAGGAATTGGAGGTTGCTGTGAGCTGTAATGCCACGACACTCTACCCTGGGCAACAGCTTAAGGCTCTGTCTCAAAAAAAAAAAAAGTAGTGAGGCTAGACTTAAGTTTATTATTTAACAACTGGTCAGGTTGAGACAATCACCTCATCAGACAGGATTTTTTTTTTTTTTTTTTTGAGACAGAGCCTCAAGCTGAAACCCTGGATAGAGTGCTATCGCATCACAGCTCACAGCAACCTCCAACTCCTAGGCTCAAGCGAGTCTCTTGCCTCCGCCTCCCAAGTAGCTGGGACTACAGGCGCCCGCCACAATGCCTGGCCATTTATTGTTGCAGCCATCATTGTTGTTTGGTGGGCCCGGGCCGGACTCAAACCCGCCAGCTCTGGTGTAAGTGGTTGGCGCCTTAGCCCATTGAGCCACAGGTGCTGAGCCCAGACAGGATGTTTTTGCAGAGCATTTTACCATTCAAGTTATTAAATAACAAAACAAAAGAGAAAATCTCCAAAGAAAGGATACTAGTCTGCAAGTTCACAACGTGGAAGATAGGAACATGCTTCATTATTTTTCCCAGTTATTTATTTACATTATGCTTACAAGAAGTAAAGATGTGGGGCTCGGCGCCTGTGGCTCAGCGGGCTAAGGCGCCAGCCACGTACACCTGAGCTGGCAGGTTCGAATCCAGCCTGGGCCCGCCAAACAACAATGACGGCTGCAACCAAAAAATGGCTGGGCGTTGTGGCGGGTGCCTGTACTCCCAGCTACTTGGGAGGTGGAGGCAAGAGACTCGCTTGAGCCCAGGAATTGGAGGTTGCTGTGAGCTGTAATGCCACAGCACTCTAACCAGGGTGACAGCTTGAGGCTCTGTCTCAAAAAAAAAGAAGTAAAGATGTGGAATACTCTAAATTTTTCATTTAGAGTAAATTTTATTATCTATATTCTAATTCCATTAATGATTTAATATGGAATCATCACTAGTCAGGACAGCTATAAAGTGTTCAATGTATTAACATGTATCTTAATATATTCCAGTTAGGCAGCACTCAATGGTTCATGCCTATAATCCTACCACTCTGGCCGGTCAAGGAAGGTTGGCTGCTTGAACTCTCAATTTCAAGACCAGCCTGAACAAAAAGCGAGACCCTGTATCTCCTAAAAATACGAAAACTAAGGCAAGAGGATCACTTGAGCCCAAGAGTTGGAGGTTGCTGTGAGCTGTAACACCATGGCATTCAACCCAGGGTGACAGCTTGAGACTGTCTCAAAAAATAAATAAATAAAACTAAAAAATAGGCTTGGCGCCTATGGCTCAAGTGGCTAAGACACCAGCCGCATACACCAGAGCTGGCGGATTCAAATCCAGCCCAGACATGCCAAACAACATTGACAGCTGCAACCCAAAAAATAGCCAGGCGTTGTGGCAGGCGCCTGTAGTCCCAGCTACTTGGGAGGCAGAGGCAGGAGAATCGCTTGAACCCAGAAGTTGGAGGTTGCTGTGAGATGTGATATCATAGCACTCTACCCAAAGTGACAGCTTGAGCCTCTGTCTCAAAAACAAAAAAATAAACTAATAAATTTATATATTCCATACATCTTTATTTTTTTGCAGTTTTTGGCCAGGGCCAGGTTTGAACCCACCACCTCCGATATATGGGGCTGGCACCCTACTCCTTGAGCCACAGGCACCACCTGAATATATTCTAATTAAAGCATAAAAGATACCAACAGCGGCTCGGCACCTGTCACTCAGCGGGCTAAGGCGCCAGTCACGTACACCTGAGTTGGAGGGTTCGAATCCAGCCCAGCCCCGCCAAACAATGACAGCTGCAACCAAAAAACAGCTGGGTGTTGTGGCAGGCACCTGTGGTCCCAGCTACTTGGGAGGCGGAGGCAAGAGACTCGCTTGAGCCCAGGAATTGGAGGTTGCTGTGAGCTGAGATGCCACAGCACTCTATCTAGGGTGACAGCTTAAGGCTCTGTCTCAAAAAAAAAGACACCAACAGCAAGTTGACTATAACTTATAATTTTAAAAAAGATACAAGCTTATATGTATGGACCCTCAAATACTGGTCACAACAAGCTATCCGCTGTCCTGAGCTCCTTTTCTTGACAACAGTCTCAAAATTCAGTACACTGGATTAACCCCTAATTGTCACAGAACTTGGCAAAGATACATATCAACATTATGAAGTTTTGCTAACAACTGTAAATTAGAAGAACTTCTAAAAGTTATGCTAGTGACTAATGTGCTAAAGACTATTTCCTGATGAGAACACATGATAAAAATAAAATGGAGCCAGTCAGGCTAGGCTAACACAACATAGTTGGTCTGGTCCTACCTGAGCTTCAACTCAATGTCTCCCATATTTATTTTATTTTTTTTTCCCATATTTATTGTTTTGTAGATTCAGCTCTAACTTAGAGACATATATCTTAAATAGTTTAGGACAACTGATTTGGAAGATTAACTTCTAAATAAAATACTGTTTTGAATCATGGATTATACTGGTTAGTGTTTACTATGGGTCATAGGTTCTACTTATCATTGTTTAAAATAAGGGTTAACGGGGCGGCACCTGTGGCTCAAAGGAGTAAGGCGCCGGCCCCACATGCCAGAGGAGGCGGGTTCAAACCCAGGCCTGGCCAAAAACTGCAAAAACAAAATAACAAAATAAGGGTTAACACAGTCTTCACTTTAAACTGTATTATAGAGAACTGTAATTTTAGAAACAGAAGAACAAAACGGTCTTGGAGAGGCTATTCTCACTGTTTGTCTTCTGACAAAATTTGATGGACCTTTCCCCATCTCTACATATTGACTTACAGTGACAGGTAGTTGGACCCTCTTTGTCCAGTAACACTGCCTCTGATTTTAAGTAATGCAAAATTAGGAGATTAACTTCAAAATTTAAAAGATTTTAGGCAAAATTCAATGCCTCACTCCTGCAATCTTAGCACTCTGGAAGGGAGAAGCAGGTGGGTTGCTTAAACTCATGAGTTCCAGACCAGCCCTAAGCAAGGCACCTACAGTCTCAGCTAGCTGGGAGGCTGAGGCAAGAGGATCACTTGAGCCCAATAGTTTGAGGTTCTTATGAGTTATGACACCACAGCACTTTACCAGGGCAGCAAAGTGAAACTGTCTCCAAAAAAAAGAAAAAAAATTTTAGTTTTAGGTTCCATTTGTCTTGTCTGATAATTAAAATAGAAAAAATAAGCTATATATGTAAATATACACCTTAACTTGATATAGTTCATATTATGACTAAGTAAAAATTATTTATTTAAAATGCAATACACACAAATTACACATTTAAGCTCGTTTTATATACAAAACTTACGTTTTATTTTAAAAATTAGCTATTAAGTAACTGAAATTACACAGTATACATAAAATTAACTTTAGGACTGAAAGTACCATATTTGCCATGTATGATGTGCTCCAGTATACTTTGGCCCAAACTTTCAGGGAAAAAAGCTTTTCGTTTTATTTTTTATTTTATTTATTTATTTTTTTGAGACAGAGCCTCAAGCTGTCACCCTGGAGAGAGTGCCGTGGCATCACAGATCACAGTAACCTCCAATTCCTGAGCTGAAGCGAGTCCCCTGCCTCCGCCTCCCAAGTAGCTGGAACTACAGGAACCCACCACAACACCCGCCATCTTTTGAGTTGCAGCCATCATTGTTTGGCGAGCCGGGGCTGGATTCGAACCCACCAGCTCAGGTGTACGTGGCTGGCGCCTTAACCCGTTGAGCCACAGGCGCCGAGCCTCGTTTTAATTTCTTAATTCAAATTTTTCTGTTTATATTTGAGTATTTTTTTTTTTTGTATTATAAAAGAATTCCGTAAAATCTCAACTAGTTTGCTAGATCCTGCCTAAAATGCACAAAGTGAAATATGTCAGTCTTCACTGGCCAAAAATGATTTTTGTTTCAAGTTCATTTTAAGTTCGACAAAACCAATTCCTGTATTCTAAGGTATAGTTATTGCTTTCTAGAGTTACACTTATAATGCATAAACATAAACACAAGAATGAAAACATTTATACAGATACACAATTAGTACTACCCATATAGGTACATCCTTATTTCTCCCTCAAAACTTTGGGCAAAAAGTGCACATGATACAGAGTAATCTCCGACAAAAATTTTTCATAAAAACATATATATTTGATGAGAGGATTTGTAGATAAAACTATAAAGATAAACGAATATTCTCAAAATGGAAGAAAAAAAACCATATATTTGGGGGTAAGGGAGGCAAGGAGACAGTCTCACTCTGCTGCCCTGATGAGAGTGTCATTGCGTCATCATAGTACAGGAGCCAAACCTATGGTATAAGAGAAATACCAAAATAACAAACCTATGGTATAAGACAAATATTTAACTACAATGTACCCTGAAATAAAAATAAGTGAACAGAAACTAAGAAAAATTAAAACATGATGAATAAAATTAGCAAATTACAGAAATAACAAAACCTCAAAGACTATCAGAAAATGTTTTTAAAAATACATATCTTGGCTCAGCGCCTGTGGCTCAACGGACTAAGGCGCTAGCCACGTACACCTGAGCTGACGGGTTCGAATCCAGCCTGGGCCCACCAAACCATAATGATGGCTGCAACCAAAAAAAAATGGCCAGGCGTTGTGGCGGGCGCCTGTAGTCCCAGCTACTTGGGAGGCAGAGGCAGGAGACTCGCTTGAGCCCAGGAATTGGAGGTTGCTGTGAGCTAGGATGCCACAGCACTCTATCTAGGGAGACAGCTAGAGGCTCTGTCTCAAAAAAATAAATAAATAAATAAATAATAAAAATACATATCTTTTTTTTTTTTTTTTGAGACAGAGCCTCAAGCCGTCACCCTGGATAGAGTGCCGTGGCATCACAGCTCACAGCAACCTCCAATTCCTGGGCTCAAGCGAGTCTCCTGCCTCCGCCTCCCAAGTAGCTGGGACTACAGGCGCCTGCCACAACGCCATTTTTTTGGTTGCAGCCGTCATTGTTGTTTGGCGGGCCCGGGGGCTGGATTCGAACCCGCCAGCTCAGGTGTACATGGCTGGTGCCTTAGCCCGTTGAGCCACAGGCGCCGAGCCTAAAAATACATATCTTAAGGCTTGGTGCACGTAGCTCAAATGGCTAAGGCACCAGCCACATACACCAGAGCTGGCGGGTTTGAATCCAACCCAGGCTTGCCAAACAACAATGACAACTACAACCAAAAAATAGCCCGGCATTGTGGCGGGTGCCTGTAGGCCCAGCTACTTGGGAGGTGGAGGCTTGAGCCCAGGAGTGAGAGGTTGCTGTGAGCTGTGATGCCATAGCATGCTAACCAGGGCGACAGCTTGAGGCTCTGTCTCAAAAAAAAAAAAAAAAAAAAAATACATGTCTTAAAAAGGTGGCTGAGTTACATCTCAAGAAAATGGCTGGGCAGCGCCTGTGGCTCAGTGAGTAGGATGCTGGCCCCATATACTGAGGGTTCAAATCTGGCCCCAGCCTAAACTGCAACAAAAAAAATAATTAGGCGTTATGGTGGGTGCCTGTAGTCCTAGCTACTCGGGAGACCGAGGCAAGAGAATAGCCTAAGCCCAAGAGTCAGAGGTTGCTGTGAGCTGTATAAACCATGACACGCTACCAAGGATGATAAAGTGAGACTTTGTCTCTACAAAAAAAAAAAAAAAAAAAAAAATAGCCGGGCATTGTGGCGGGCGCCTGTAGTCCCAGCTACTTGGGAGGCTGAGGCAAAAGAATCACCTAAGCCCAGGAGTTGGAGGTTGCTGTGAGCTATGACGCTACAGCACTCTACCGAGGGCAATAAAGTGAGACTCTGTCTCTACAAAAAAAAAAAAAAGAAAGAAAGAAAGAAAGAAAATGGGCTATGACTGCTTAACCTAAAATACTGAGCTTTTTTTTTTGCAGTTTTTGGCCGAGGCTGGGTTTGAACCCGCCACCTCCAGCATTTGGGGCCAGCATCCTACCTACTACTTTGAGCAATAGGCGCCGCCCAAAATACTAAGCTTTTAACCTAATAAAGTTAATCTCATTGCACCCTGCCAGAAGAAAATTTTAAAAATGGTCTGGGAACTGGAATTTATAAATTGGAAGCAACTATATTAAAATTTACTAGGCTTGGCATGGGTAGCACAGTGTTTACAGAGCCAGCCACATATACCAAGGGTGGTGGGTTCGAACCCAGCCAGACAAGCTATAACAACAACTCCAACAAAAAAATAGCCGGGCATGGGCGGCGCCTGTGGCTCAAGGAATAGGGCGCCAACACCATATACTTGGGGTGGCAGGTTCAAGCCCGGACCCAGCCAAAACTGCAAAAAAAAAAAAAAAAAGAAAAAGAAAAAAAGCCAGGTGTTGTGGCGGGCACCTATAATCCTAGCTACTTGGGAGGCTGAGGAAAGAGAATCACTTAACCCCAAGAGTTGGAGATTGCTGTGAGCTGTGATGCCATAGCACTCTATGCATCAGGGTGACATAGTGAGACTCTGTTTCAAAAAAAAAAAGTACTAGAAATTATGGAGGGTGTGAGAGGGAGTATGAGCACTCTAACTGATAAACATAAATTCTCAGTTCATGTAACAAATGGATCATTTAAAGACAGACGTGCCAGGCTTTCATTTCACAGCTAACCATTAAAATCATATACTAACTCCCTTTTTCAGTTAAGCACAAAGTCAAGGTTTTGTTATTAAAACTCATCTTCAAAAACAAAGGAGAAACTTTCTATTTCACTGAGTATTGTCATTTATTAAAAAGAGCATTCTCCTAATTTTTTTTATTTTGAAAACAAAGATGAAGATTCCACATTTAAAACAATCTTCATCAAAACAAATTTTGGGTGTTTATAGAGGTCATATGATAAATTTTTTTTTAAATAGAGAAAGTTTGCTTTGTTTTGTTGAGACAGAGCCTCAAGCTGTCACCCTAGATAGAGTGCTGTGACATCACAACTCACAGCAACCTCCAATTCCTGGGTTCAAGCAAGTCTCTTGCCTCCGCCTCCCAGGAAGCTGGGGCTACAGGCGCCCGCCACAACGCCCGGCCATTTTTTTTTGGTTTGCAGCCGTCATTGTTGTTTGGCGGGTCCAGGCTAGATTCAAACCCGCCAGCTTAGGTGTACGTGGCTGGTGCCCTAGCCCATTGAGCCACAGGCACAGAGCCGAGAAACAAAGTTTTACCAATACCTTTAGCTAAAACTTCAAAAGTGTTGGTGGTTATAAGTAAGTTTTTTAAAATTACAGTTACAAAGAAAGCAATTAAGTAAATAGTTACTCTGAGGGAAATAACATTCACATACACAGGAGGTTTTAAAAAAAAAAAAGCTATGCCAATAATATTTTGATTAGGTGGGCACCTGTAGCTCAGTGGGTAGGGTGCCAGTCACATGCACCAGGACCTGCTAAAACAAACAAACAAATAGCCAAGTACTGTGGCACCTGTGTCCCAGACCTACTAGGGAGGTGGAGGCAAGAGAATCGCTTTGAGCCCAATAGTTTGAGGTTGCTGTGAGCTATGATGCCATAGCACACTACCGAGAGCGACATAGTAAGACTCTATCTCAAATAAATAAATAAATAAATAAATAAAATTTAAAAATAAAAAAATAATATTTTGGTTAGCATAAGGCCTCTAGTGACATGATAAACAATACAAAAAGTGCCCTTTCTGGCTCAGCGCCTGTGGCTCAACGGGCTAAGGTGCCAGCCACGTACACCTGAGCTTGTGGGTTCAAATCCAGCCCAGGCCCGCCAAACAACAATGATGGTTGCAACCAAAAACTGGCCGGGCATCATGGCGGGCACCTGTAGTCCCAGCTACTTGGGAGGCGGAGGCAGGAGACTCACTTGAGCCCAGGAATTGGAGGTTGCTGTAAGCTGTGATGCTCTCGTACTCTATCCAGGGTGACAGCTAGAGGCTCTGCCTCAAAAAAAAAAAAAAGTGCCCTTTCTTCAACAAGCAAGTGAAGATAAATGATTCAAAAAGTAGTTCTGATACTGCTGATGACAAAGACACTGGCATCAAAGACATACATTCTTTTTTCTTTTTTTTTGTAGAGCCAGCATCTCACTTTATCGCCCTTGGTAGAATGCTGTGGCATCACAGCTCACAGCAACCTCTAGCTCTTGGGCTTAGGCGATTCTCTTGCCTCAGCCTCCAGAGTACCTGGGACTACAGGCGCCAGCCACAACACCCGGCTATTGTTTTGCTGCAGTTTGGCTGGGGCCGGGTTTGAACCCGCCACCCTCAGTATATGGGGCCAGCGCCCTACTCACTGAGCCGCAGGTGCCGACCAAGATAAAAATTCTTCATGAAAACAGTTTCGTTCAATAAACACTATTAAGCTCACATTATTAAATATAACAAGACAGCAACGACATTAATTAAATATTATAAAGAAACATTTAACAACTCTACATGCCTATATGTCGTGGGTCTCAATTTTGGGGGAACAATTTCATTGGAAAAATTAAGGAAAGCCTTATATAATATATTACTTAATCAATACCTGGGTATATTGGGGGCTTTACTGTCCCCTTTAAATATATTTCTTTTAGGAAAAACTGACATCGTTACCTCATTCTTTGAGCACTTATATTTCTCGTAAAATTAACTGGTATTTTAGTTTACAAAGCAGTCTTTTTTTTTTTTTTTAGACAGAGCATCAAGCTGTCACCCTGGATAGAGTGCTGTGCCCAGGAATTGCTCACAGCAACCTCCAATTCCTGGGCTCAAGCGAGTCTCTTGCCTCCACCTCCCAAGTAGCTGAGACCACAGGCGCCCGCCACAACGCCTGGCCATTTTTTTTTTTGGTTGCAGCCGTCATTGTTGTTTGGCGGGCCCAGGCTGGATTCGAACCCACCAGCTCAGGTGTATGTGGCTGGCCCCTTAGCCCGCTGAGCCACAGGCGCCCAGCCTCGTTTTTTTTTTTTTTTTTTTTTTTTGAGACAGAGCCTCAAGCTGTCACTCTGGATAGAGTGCTGTGGCATCACAGCTCATAGCAACCTCCAATTCCTGGGCTCAAGCGAGTCTCTTGCCTCCGCCTCCCAAGTAGCTGGGAATGCAGGCGCCCAGCCATTTTTGGTTGCAGTCGCCATTGTTGTTTGGTGGGCCCAGGCTGGATTTGAACCCTCCAGCTCAGGTGTACATGGCTGGCGCCTTAGCCCCCTGAGCCACAGGCGCCGAGCCTACAAAGCAGTCTTATGAGTTAGCATAACTGTGCCCCCTGAAGGCTGGTACACTTTTACTACTAACAAAATCAAGTTTCTGGCCCTTCAAAGCTGAGTTTTTACCACAAGGAAAAGCACTCATTTTGTGACCCTACAGAAAAAACATCTCTTCAAACCAGCAAGTCTAGCCATCTAGAATCACAATAGGGAAAAAAAAAAAAGTTTTGTAGAAGTTACTACTATGAAAGAATCCTGCTAGAAAACATTCCCTCTCAAAATTCCTTGATGAGCTTTCTAAACCAGTACTGCCTGAACAACTGACTACATTGAGATTACTTAAAAGAAACTGATGAATCAGTCTACACAAAAAACGTAACCCCAGACTATGGCTTTAGCACCCTAACACTCCCAATCTCATCTCATCTCATCTTGGAAGCTAAGCAGGGTAGGGCCTGGTTAGTACTCAAGAGAAAAGGTAAACTTAACCTTACTTCTCATGAACCCCAGAATCCAAGGTTAACGAAGAAAATACTATTTCTACTCCTGCCGCTATTTATAGGACTTCAAATTGTTAGTAGTAAGAAGTTTTAAGAGGCAGAAGTCACCAAGCAAAATTCTAAAAAGCCAAAACTAGGCCAGGTATAGTGGCTCAGAACAGTAATCCCAACATATCCCAACGCTTCGGAGGCAGAGTCCAGAGGATCACTTGAGGCCAGCCTGGCCAACAGTCTCTACAAAGTCTTAAAAAATCAGCCAGGTGTGTGGTGGCTTACATCTGTAGGCCTAGTCACTCAGAAAGTTGAAGTGGGAGGATTGCTTGATTTTGCATGAGCTGTAACACCATGCCTGTGGCTCAGCGAGTAGGGTACCGACTCCATAGGCTCCATATACCAATAGTGGCCAGTTAGAACCTGGCCCGAACCCATTCCCAGCCAAACTACAACAAAAAAATAGCCAGGCAGAAGGCAGCGCCTGTGGCTCAGTCAGTAGGGCACCAGCCCCAAAAGCTGGAGGTTGCTGTGATCTCTGATGCCATAGCACTCTACCGAGGGCAACAAAGTTAGATTCTTTGTTTCTTAAAAAAAAAAAAAAAACACTACACTGAGAGATACAGAAATATGAGACTTTGGAATGGCAATGTTTTTATGTTTCTACCACTTCTAAGGTAATCATGGGTTAAGTAAAGAGAACTTTAGTAAGATATAATTAGGATGATTACTCACTTCTGCGTTTCTAAGTCAGTTTTTCTTTCTTAGGCAAGACTTTGGTTTCACATAAAATACCTTTTTATTTTTCTTAAAAAAATACACAAAAGAAATGATAAATGTTTGAGGTGATGGATATGCTAATTACTCTGATTTGATTATACAATGTACACAAAACATATTGTACCCCATAAATATGTACAATTATAAACTAAAACTCTTGAGGTGGCTCCTGTGACTCAACGAGCAGGGCACTGGCCCCACATGTGGGAGGTGGTGGGTCCAAACCCGGCCCCGGCCAAAAACAGCAAAAAAAAAAGTAAAACTCTTAAGAAAACCCATAAACATGGAATTCTGCAAAATAAGTAGTTATTCAAGTACAATCACTTTACTATTCCTAAGGTTTAGGCCAAGTACCTATTCACATCCATTTTCTCTTCTCTAACTGGTCTGAACATTTTTCAACTCATCTCCCACTTTCCTATATCTAGGAAACTTCCTATTCTCTACCCACACTCTGTCCTGGGTAGAATTTGGTGTTCAAAATATTTCCAAATTACAAGCTTTCTAAAAAAGAATCAAATCCTGCTCTGAAGCACAACAATGAAGAACAATCGTAATATACTATCAGGTATATCATGGTATACAAAACCTATAATTATTCACAAGGTTGGCTCGGTGCCTGTGACTCAACGGGCTAAGGCACCAGCCATGTACACCTGAGCTGGCAGGTTCAAATCCAGCCCCGACCCGCCAAACAACAATGATGTCTGCAACCAAAAAATGGCCGGGTGTTGTGGTGGGCGCCTGAAATCCCAGCTACTTGGGAGGCGGAGGCAGGAGCTTTGCTTGAGCCCAGGAATTGGAGGTTGCTGTGTGATGCCACAGCACTCTATCCAAGGTGACAGCTTGAGGCTCTGTCTCAAAAAAAAAAAAAAAAATTATTCACAAGGTTATCTTTGACCCTCCTCAATTATTAATACCTTAACAGCATAATATGTAATATAGCACGACATTCCACATACTAACTACATAAATTATTGAAATGCTTTATGTGGAGTTACAACTTACTTCAGGGGATCTTCTTGATCACTGTCTATGCTATCAGCTTCACTGTCAGGGTCACCTCTCCATGTCTGATCCACAGTAATGGGTTCCTGCTCTCCATCACTCCAGCTATCTTCATCTGAGACAAAGAAGGGAAAGCAACCATTAAGACTTTCCACCTCTGTAACGAGATTACTTAACATATTAATTCAAACCTTAAAAAAAAAAAAAAATTACTGCAAAGGCACAGGCAAAGAAAAATGGTTAAAAAAATACAACCCAGGCAAGATTATTCATAATATAAATGAGTCAACCCTGTCCTCTCATAAGGACAAAAAATCTGACTTAGGCTGTAACAAAGGCTCATACCTGTAATCCTAGCAATCTGGGAGGTGGAAGCAGGAAGAACCCTTGAGTCCGGAGTTCAAGACTAGACTAAGCATAAGTGAGACCCTTTCTCTGCTAAAAAAAAGAAAAAGCCGGGCGTGGTAGCTCACACCTATAATCCCAGCACATGGGAAGCCAAGGCAGGTGGAATTGCCTGAGCTCACAGGTTCCAGTCCAGCCTGAGTCAGTTTAAGTCTTCATCTCTAAAAATAGCCTGGCATTGGCTCAGTGCCTGTGGCTCAATGGACTAAGGCACCTGCCACATACACTTGAGCTGGCGGGTTCGAATCCAGCCTGGGCCTGCTAAAATTCTACAACCAAAAAGCAGCCCGGGCTCAGCGCCGGTGGCTCAACAGGCTAAGGCGCCCGCCACGTACACCTGAGCTGGTGGGTTCGAATCCAGCCCGGGCCCGCCAAACAATAATGGCTGCAACCAAAAAATGGCCAGGTGTTGTGGGGAGCACCTGTAGTCCCAGCTACTTGGGAGGCGGAGGCAAGAGACTCGCTCAAGCCCCAGGAATTGGAGGTTGCTGTGAGCTGTGATGCCATGGCACTCTACCCAGGGTGACAGCTTGAGGCTCTGTCTCAAAAAAAAAAAAAAGCAGCCAGGCATTGTGGCAGGTGCCTGTAGTCCCAGCTACTTGGGAGGCTGAGGCAAGAGAATCACTTAAGCCCAAGAGTTGGACATTGCTGTGAGCTATGAGGCCAAGGTACTCTACCAAGGGTGACACAGTGAGATTCTATCTCAAAAAAAAAAAAGAAAAAGAAAAGAAAAAATTAGCTGGACATCATTGGCAAGTGCCCATAGTCTCAGCTACTCAGGAGGTTAAGACAGGAGAATCACTTGAATCCAGGAGTTTGAAACTGCTGTTACTAGGCAGACACCATGTTGCCTAGGCAACAGAATGAGATTGTCTCAAAAAACAAAAGCGGACTTAATACTTTACCCAACAAAGCTGTTAAGCACAAAAGCAGTAATGAAGGAAAATGTCACCAACTCAGGGGAATAAACCTAAGCAAACACTACTTCAAATTCAAAAGAACTGTTAAACAGCAATCTTGGAATTCTCACCAAAGTCCCAATGAATAAACAATAACATTGCCAAATATGCTAAAGGCACTATGCTTAAACCATAGTAAGTTCTTTCTTAACTTCCCTTTTTCTTTCTTTTTATTTATTTATTTATTTTTTGTAGAGACAGAGTCTCACTTTATCGCCCTGGGTAGAATGCCGTGGCATCACACAGCTCACAACAACCTCCAACTCCTGGACTTGGGCGATTCTCTTGCTTCAGCCTCCCAAGTAGCTGGAACTACAGGCGACCACCACAACGCCTGACTATTTTTTTGTTGCAGTGGCCAGGGCCAGGTTTGAACCCGCCACCCTCAGTATATGGGGCCGCGCCCTACCTGCTGAGCCACAGGCACCGCCCCCTTTACCCTTTTTCATTCTAGAAGTGAAGATTCTTACCCAGTATTCGGCTGGCTTCACTGCGGCTACTTTCTGGAGTCTGAGACCCCAGCTCTGTCTTAGCATATGAGCTCAGCTGGCACAACAGTGTTTCACCCATAGGTCCTGGGTTGGTCTTCTTCATTTGAGCATGAAGTGCAAGGGCGTTCTTACGGGCATGTTCAGCACAGAAAGACACCCTAAAGAGGCAAAACATCAATACATTACAGGTCCCTTCTTGAAAGGGTTCAATGATTTGTACAGTCCCAAATCTTCAGGATCATTTTTAGGAAATTAAAATGCCTATTGTACTCATTTCTAAAAAGGCCAACTAGGAGTAGGGCGCCGACCCATATGCTGGAGGTGGTAAGTTCAAACCCAGCCCCCTGTAAAAACTGCAAAATAAAAAAATAGGGTGGCGCCTTGTGGCTCATCCAGTAGGGCACCAGTCCCATATACCAAAGGTGGCGGGTTCAAACCTGACCTCAGCCGAACTGCAAAAGAGAAAAATAGCCGGGCGTTGTGGTGGGCGCCTGTAGTCCTAGCTACTTGGGAGGCAGAGGCAAGAGAATCGCCTAAGCCCAGGAGTTGGAAGTTGCTGTGAGCTATGTGATGCCACGGCACTCTACCAAGGGCGATAAAGTGAGACTCTATCTCTACCAAAAAAAAAAAAAGTTAAAGCAAAGTTATTTGGCTCCATCCCTGTGGCTCAAGTGGCTAAGGCGGCAGCCACATACACATGAGCTGGCAGGTTCGAATCCAGCCCAGGCCCACCAAACAACAATGATGCCTGCAACCAAAAAATAGCCGGGCATTGTGGTGGGCACCTGTAGTCCCAGGTACTTGGGAGGCGGAGGCAGGAGAATTGCTTGAGCCCGGGAGTTCCAGGTTGCTGTGAGCTGTGATGCCACTGCACTCTACCCAGGGCATAGCTTGCGGCTCCGTCTCAAAAAAAAAAAAGCCAATTAAGTGAAAGGAATTTACCTGTCCCAAGGTCAATTCGTCTGATGTTATTAAATGGAAATACTAGGAGCCTTAGCCAGTGCTCCACCAAACAAAACATTCCAACTATAAATATGTTGACATCATCTCATAAATCATACACACTTTCATCTTTCAAAGCTGGTTTGGAAGGCTACTCAACATTTAATATCAATCCATTGTAGGTGAGATAAGATACCGGACACAAATTTAAAGCTACAAGCTATTATCTAGCCAAGTTACATTTCTGCATGGATACCGCTGCATATATGATGAAAGCTATGACAACTCCTCCAGAAGAATACACACATACACAAGTCTACATATTACTTAACAAAGTTCAAGGGCAGCCAAAACAGCCACGCATCCCTTCATTTTATAGAAAAGGGAAAAGATCCAAAGAGAGGAGAGGAACGAAGTGACCCAGCTCAGGTGTCCTTCCAGTTTTGACCATTTTATTTTCCAAAGATGTATCTATAACCCCAATTTTACAAGCACAAGACCTAAAACTCGACAGCTATGCTGAAGCCCACATATCACATCCTACTTTCGCTTTAAGATCTCTCCGTCTCCCTCTCTCTATACATATATCACACACACAGACACATACCCATCTTTCTTCTCTGGCTTTGGGGCAGCACTGGGACATCTTTTTCCATTCTTCGTTGATACATAACTACACTGCTTGAAGGGTGCATTCTTGTCTTCAAGGATATGCTTAATGCAAAACTCCTGTCCCTCAAGACGAGGTTGAGAGCATGGGCGATGAGTAAAGGAACAAGACAAGGGCTCCTGAGATCTGGACACTGGGGTGATCCTCCCCCGATTGGTTGACAACACGTGAATCCGAATCCTGTTCATACCAAAACCTGCAGAGTCAAACGGAAGACCAAAATGCCCTTACCCTTCCCGAAAATTCCTGCTCCACAACATCCAGAGATTGCAGGGAGTTTCTAAACGACAGGCAGAAGCGGACCCCGCAGGGCACGCTCCAAACTCCCACCGTTATCCCCCAGGTCTCCACAGGCATTTCTGCGACTCTCCCTTCCCTTAACTTCTCCCACCTTGGCCCCACCACTTTCAAAGTGTCTTCAAGACTCGCCAAGCTGCAGCACGAGGGGAGAAAATAGCACCAGCACCACTAGGCCACCACGCCGCAGCACCGCGCCCCGCCCTCCCCCCACACGCCGCCTTTGTGCCGTCCCGCCTCAGAGATCGCTGCTGGGCCAGGCCCCGGCGGCCCATGCGAGCGCCATTTTGTGCTAAGGCGCGGGTCACCGGAGAACCCAACTCCTGGGAGCCTATAGGAAGACTGATTCCGTCACAGCTTGAAGCGAAGTAGCAGCTCCGAGCCGATAGACAGGGAGAAACAGCAGCCTAACTACAAGGTCTAACAACGGGAAGCTCCGCCATCTTACCTCGGGCGCCGCAGAGCCCTCCTCTGGCCGCGCCGGCAGCTCTTCACCCGGCCTCACGCCTTTCCATGGTCCTAACTGCTGATTGGCTACTGCTCTGACGACGGTATGTAACCATTGGCCGAGGCCTGCTACCTATCAGGTCTGCGAAGGCGGGGCGCTGAAAAACTGCGGGGCTGGGTGGCTAAGACTAGCTGTCCATCAGTAGGTCCCGCGGAGGAAGGTGAGCCAGGGAGCTCGCGCAGAGCGCGCTTTTGCGTGGGTTGCCGCCTACTGCTATTTTCCACCTCACAGAGTGGCTTATTTTCAGGTTGCTTTGGGAACCCGGGTCTGTAATCCTAGGCTGCTGCTCTCTCACCACGCATACCACAACGGGTATAAAATCGGACAAAATCTAGAGGATCCCTGTACAGAACAGCTCAATACATTTACGGAACATTTGGTAGAACACCCTGAGAAAAATGTTTGGGATGTTTATTCTAAGTAACGTAATGGGGAATTACATGTATAAATCATTTAATTTTTCAGAACAATCAATCCTAAGAGGCAGAAAGTATTATTACCTTCATTTTTACAGAGGAGACGACTGAGAAACACAATGGGCCCATAGCTAGTAAATGGGAGAGGAAGGCGAATTTGAACCCTGCCTTCATCCTTTATCCCTTATTGCCCCTCATATAGTAAAGAGCATTGGACTGACAATAAAGAAATATGAGTTCTAGTTTAAGCCCTGATTCTCCAAAATTCTCTGCAATTCTATGCTTTATAATGCATGTATTATGGAAATGACACAATACCAATTTTAGCCTTTTAAGTTCCAATCATTCGTCATCTCCACTGCTTGCCTTGTAAAAATGATCGAACACTTCTTTCACATAACCCTTCTATTGTTTGCATCCCAACCTCCCTTAATCTGCTCTCAGTAAGATGTCCTGTCGAAAGAGCAGGTGACATGGTTAAAAGTGGAAGCTAGGCTCAGCGCCTGTGGCTCAATGGGCTAAGGCGCCAGCCACGTACACCTGAGCTGGCGGGTTCGAATCCAGCCCTGGCCCGCCAAACAACAATGACGGCTGCAACCAAAAAATGGCCAGGCGTTGTGGCGGGCGCCTGTAGTCCCAGCTACTTGGGAGGCGGAGGCAGGAGACTCGCTTGAGCCCAGGAATTGGAAGTTGCTGTGAGCTCTGATGCCACAACACTCTATCCAGGGTGACAGCTTGAGGCTCTGTCTAGAAAAACAAACAAACAAAAAAAAAAGTGTAAGCGAGCATAGAAAATCTACAGCCTTCAAGAAGAGTAGTCCATTTAGGGACAAGAAATGA
This sequence comes from Arctocebus calabarensis, assembly GCA_963573935.1. NCBI lineage: Eukaryota > Metazoa > Chordata > Mammalia > Primates > Lorisidae > Arctocebus > Arctocebus calabarensis. The sequence goes on along the minus strand of CAUYON010025216.1, from coordinate 12,457 downwards.
TTAAAACAAAAGTGTGTGAGGATGGTGCTGTTTTCCAGAAACTAAGGCAATCCTAAAATTAGGCCCTTTCCTAAAAGTCATTCATTCAACAAATATTTATTGAGCACCTAACTGAGAGGCACTGAGGGGCAGAAGTAACTGGGCGCCCATAGCTCAGAGGTTAGAGCACTAGGACTGGTGAGGTAGAACCTGGCCCGGCTTCCTAAAACAAAAAGAGGCGGCGCCTGTGGTTCAGGGCGTAGGGCGCTGGCCCCACATACCGAGGATGCAGGTTCAAACCCGGCCCTGGCCAAACTGCAACAAAAAATAGCCCGGCGTTGTGGCAGGCGCCTGTAGTCCCAGCGCGTTAGGGAGGCTGAGGCAAGAGAATCATTTGTGCCCAAGAGTTTGATGTTGCTGGGAGCTATGACGCCATGGCACTCACTGAGGATGACAAAGTGAGACTCTGTCTCAAAAAAAAAAAAAAAGAAAAGAAAAGAAATTAAGGCTAGGCGGCCATAGCACAGTGCTTATGGCGCCAGCCACACCGAAGATGGCGGGTTCAAACTCAGCTTGGGCCAGCTAAAAACAATGACAATTGCAACAAAAAATAGCCGGGCATTGTGGCGGGCGCCTGTAGTCCCAGCTACTTGGCAGGCTGAGGCAAGACACTCGCTTGAGCCCAAGAGTTGGAGGTTGCTGTGAGCTGTGACACCACTGCACTTGACCGAGGGCGACATGGTGAGACTTGGTCTCAAAAAAAGAAAAAAAACTACTCTAATGAACAATGGATGCAGTAATAGAAATGCAACAAGATTTTCTCTCTCTTTTTTTTTTTTTTGGTTTTTTTTTGGATTTTTTTTAGAGACAGAATCTCACTTTGTCGCCCTTCGTAGAGTGCCATGGCTTTATGGCTCACAGCAACCTTCAGCTCCTGGGCTTAGGCAATTCTCTTGTCTCAGCCTCCCAAGTAACTGGGACTACAGGCGCCTGCCACAACGCCCGGCTATTTTTTTCTTGCAGTTCAGCCAGGGCCAGGTTTGAACCTGCCACCCTTGGTATTTGGGGCTGGGGCCCTACTCACTGAGCCACAGGCACCGCCTAGATTTTCTCTTAATAAGAGGGTCTGCCAAAAGTCTTTGTTGAGGAAAAAAAAAAAAAAACTCCTAAGTCCAAGACAGACAAAAAATGTCTATTCAGAAGCACTTGTCCATACTTTTCCCAGTTGTCTTCCTACCTTACGGTCACCCATTCTTGGTCTCTTTTCCCCAAATTCTGAGTGCTGGTCACCTTTTTTTTTCTGCTAATATTCCCTTGGTAGTGCCTTGAGCACTTCCAGCCTATTCAGGCCACCCTCAGCTATTACCAAAATGTTGAGGCTCCTTGCCCTTGACTCCATAATCTATTTTCAACATGGCAGCTCAAATGAACATTTTTTTTCTTTTGTTGTGGGTGGGGGGAATACTTAACTGTTGCCCTCAGTAGAGTGTTTTGGCATCATGGCTCCTAGCAATCTCAAACTCCTGGGCTCAAGTGATCCTCTTACCTCAGCCTCCCAAGTAGCTACGGTTACAGGTACCAACAATGCAATTTTTATTTTATTTTTTGCTTTGAATTTTTTTTTTTTTTTTTTGAGACAGAGCCTCAAGCTGTCACCCTGGATAGAGTGCGGAGGCATCACAGCTCACAGCAACCTCCAATTCCTGGGCTCAAGCGAGTCTCCTGCCTCTACCTCCCAAGTAGCTGGGACTACAGGTGCCTACCGCAACGCCTGGCCATTGGTTTTTTTTGTTTGTTTGTTTTTTGTTGCAGCCGTCATTGTTGTTTGCCGGGCTGGGCTGGATTCGAACCTGCCAGCTGAGGTGTACATGGCTGACGCCTTAACCTGTTGAGCCACAGGCACCAAGATTTTTGCTTTGAATTTTATTTTATTTTATTTTTGCCAGGGCTGGGTTTGAACCTGCCACCTCTGGTATATGGAGCCAGTGCCCTACTCCTTTGAGCCACATCCGCAGCCCAACAATGCAATTTTTAGAGACAGAGTCTTACTCTTGCCTGGGCTGGTCTCAAACTCCCAAGCTCAAGCAATCCACCCACTTCAGCCTCTCAGAGTGCTAAGATCACAGGCATGAGCCACCTCACCCTCCCTCAGGTCTTTGCTAAAATAAAATGTAACCTCTTGAAGCCTTCTTCCCTAGACACTTTCCCATTGCATCAGCCCTATTTACCTATACACACATACCCACACACTCCCTATCCTTTCTCCCCTGCTTTACATTCTCCAAAATGCTTATCACCACTATGCCTTACTTATTTGTAAATTTTTTGAAGGCAGAATGCTTGTTTACTGACATATTCCCATCAGTAAACAGTCCATAGCACTTAGTAGGTACTATTTTCTAAGGAAGGAATAAATGAAAGGCAGGGGAAGGCCTGAAAGCACTTTTCAGGAAGGCATATTCAATTTTAACTTCATCAAAAAAAAAAAAAAAAAAAAGATAGTCTCACTATGAACCCCTCAGTAAAGTGCTGTGGCGTCACAGCTCACAGCAACCTCCAACTCTTTGGCTTAAGCAATTCTCTTGCCTCAGCCTCCCAAGTAGCTGGAACTACAGGAGCCTACCACAACAACCGGCTATTCTTTTGTTGTAATTGCCATTGTCGCTTAGCTGGCCCAGGCCAGGTTCGAACCTGCCAGCCTCAGTGCATGTGGCTGGCACCCTAACCACTGTGCTATGTATGGGCGCAAAGCCATTTTATCTGCAAATAAAGTGTTTTAAGTGTTATGTGAAGAGGTTGAGATTCCATGGTGCAAAAAAAAAGTAGCACAAATAAGGACAATGTGATAATCCATAAACTAAATCGATTTACCAAAATGTAGGCCCCCCAGCACCAGAGATTATAATGAATACAGCCTCTAAGAGATCCACAGGAATCTCAGAAAGGGCTTCAAACATTTTACAGAATGTAAGTGGCAGAGATAAAGACAATCTTACTGAGCTTTCTCAGTGTCCAGGATTATTGTAAGCATTTATAATTAAAATGAAATCTAGCTTTGTGATGATTACTTTAACAAACCCTATGATTAAGACTCCAACTGTACTCAAGCTTTAAATTGATTTACACCTCATCTATTCCCGAGGATAAACCAGACCAGAATTCCCAAATGGCCATCAACTTCCATGAAACATATATATAGATTTATATTTATTTCTAAAATTTTATATATAGTGTGCAAAAATATATATATTCACGCCCTAAAGAAATAACTGTATTGACATTGTAACAACTCAGTATATACCAGTAACATTTGTTATATTGTATAATGTATCTTATATATCTTGTAGTATTACAACTTGGTAAGTTTGTTTCTTTCTTAAAATGTTGTATGCATTTTTCTGGCACTCTCTCAATATATTTTAGAAAATGGGAAAAAGGAATAGAAAAGACTCATGACTCTTAAGAAGTATCTATCACTCCATAGCCAGGCATTGTGGTGGGCACCTGTAGTCCCCAGGGAGGCTGAGGCAAGAAAACCGCCTAAGCCCAGGAGTTGGAGGTTGCTGTGAGCTGTGTGACACCACGGCACTCTACCAAGGGCGATAAAGTGAGACTGTATCTACCAAAAAAAAAAAAAAAAAGGAAGTATCTATCACTCCATTAAATTTATCTTTTTTCCAGCTGGGCGCCTGTGGCTCTTTCCCTTTGGCTGGGCATTCCTCTTGTGAGGCCAAGGCGGGTGGATTGCCTAAGCTTACAAGTTGAGACCAGCCTGAGCCAGCAAGACCCCATCTCTAAAAAATAGCCTGGTGTTGTAGCAGACACCTGCAGTCCCAGCTACTTGGGAGGCTGAGGCAAGAGGATCCCCTATTTCTTTGTTGCAGTTGTCATTGTTGTTTAGCAGGCCCGGACCAGGTTCAAACACTCCAGCCTCAGTGTAGTGGCTGGTGCCCTAACCACTGAGCTACAGGCACCAAGCCACAAAAGCGTCTCTTGAGCCTCAAAGTTTGAGGTTACTGTGAGCTGTGAAGCCACAGCACTCTACTGAGGGCGACAAAACAACGGGACTGTCTCCAAAAAGAAAAAAAGTTCTTTGAGTGTGTAATTTATAAGATTTATCTTGTGAGTGTAGTCCCAGGACAAGAATTAAGTATTCACTATCAATTTTTCCAGGCACTATCAATAATGTTAATTTTTGTTACTTCAAAACATAGTTCCTGGGCGGCACCTGTGACTCAGTGAGTAGGGTGCTGGCCCCATATACTGAAGGTGGCGGGTTCAAACCCAGCCTCGGCCAAACTGCAAAACAGAAAAATAGCCGGGTGTTGTGGCGGGCACCTGTAGTCCCAGCTACCTGGGAGGCTGAGGCAAGGGAATCGCCTAAGCCCAGGAGTTGGAGGTTGCTGTGAGCTGTGTGATGCCACGGCACTCTACCGAGGGCGATAAAGTGAGACTCTGTCTCCACACACACAAAAAAAACATATTTCCTTCCAGGTGCCAGCCCCAACCCAGCCCTGGCTGAACTGCAACAAAAAATTGCCGGGCATTGTGGCAGACGCCTGTAGTCTCAGCTGCTCGGGAGGCTGAGGCAAGAGAATCTCCTAAGCCCAGGAGTTAGAGGTTGCTGTGAGCTGTGACGCCTCGGCTCGCTACTGAGGGCGATAAAGTGAGACTCTGTTTCTACAAAAAAATTAAGTGAGACTCTGTTTCTACAAAAAAATTTCCTTTCTGCTCGGCGCCTGTGGCTCAAGCGGCTAAGTCACCAGCCACATACACCTGAGCTGGCGGGTTCAAATTCAGCCTGGGCCTGCCAAACAACGACAGCTGCAACCAAAAAATGGCCAGGTATTATGGCGGGCACCTGTAAGTCCCAGCTACTTGGGAGGTGGAGGCAGGACAATTGCTTGAGCCTAGGAGTTGGAGGTTGCTGTGAGCTATGATGCCACAGCACTCTACCCAGGGCGATAGCTTGAGGCTCTGTCTGAAAAAAAAGAAAGAAAAAAATTCCTTTCAAATATATTGCTGTGTCTGTACCCACATTTCAAGTTTTTCAAAGAATCAAGTGTTCATTCAACAAGAAAGAGTGAGTTTTTTCTCCTTTGACAACAACATAGTAATTTATATGTATTATTACCAGGTTCACTGTGATGGCCAAATCTTTAGGTCTTTCCAAAAGGACTCAATTCCCGCAAGATCTTACCCAAGAATATACTAATATCAAAATTGAAACAAAATTATATCAATAAAATGATAAAGACTGAAGACTCAGCACACATAAACAACAATCAGATGAAGTGTCTTATCATTAACATTTATTGATGGGATGGATAAATACAGATTGAGACACATACCTGACAGCAAAATATCAAACTGATAGCCAGACTATAAAATGTATACAACATCCTTTTTTAAAAATTTTTTGAATTTTTTTACAAAGAGCCCTTACTATAATAGTCACTTACATCCTATCATTCACATAACAGCAGAGATCCCAGGGGTAGCATCCAGAATTGAGGTGCCCCGAGGATGACAGAGGCAACAGCAGAATAGTATGCTGAGAAAGGACTCTTTAGAGCAATACAAAGAGTACAGACAAAAATCTTACCACAAAATTGTACCTGAGTGACATAGATTGATAAAGTGTTTTACTTTTTTTTCCTTTTTGCTCTTTGGTCTGATAAGAAAACGGATAGTTTTAAGTGTATGAAGTAGGGTGGGAAGAGATCGATTTCAAACTAAGTTAACACTAAGTCAGACTGCTGCATTCTTTTCTTTGGGTGCTTAAGCTAGCCAGCACTTACACATAATTGCATTATGATCAACAATCAGTTCGTTCCTCAGTTCCACTGAAGAGTTTCTGATGACCTGATGGAGGACATACTTGCTCTGGCTTCAATTAGCATGCTGTCAAGCATCTCTCTCTATGCTTAACATGGCAACACAAAATCCAAGAGCCTTTCTCTTTTCATTCACCATTAATACACACTCATAAAAGGGAAGATGGATACTGCTTTTTTTAAATAAACATACTTTGTCTTTACCTCCCTTTTCCAATCCCAAGTTCATATTAAAAACTTTAGAAACATTAAAATGGAGCGCTACTCCCACTTAAAAAATAATCCCCATTCCAGACACACTATCAGGTAGGATTAGAGTACCATGCTTATTTCAAACTCACATCCACAGGAGTAAAAAGACAAAATTCAACAGTGTGGTACAACATGAATATTTCTTAAACCACCAGGAGCAAACACTAAGTTAAGAGCTAGGACTTACGCACTCAATAAATTTGGGAAGGTATCAAAGTCACTGAGGATTTAGTGGAGGCTACTAGCAGAGGGCTATTTCTCACCATCTGATGGGTTGCATAGACTGCTTAAATTCTCCCAAATCCAAAATAATATTTGTATTCCCACTTCAAGATGTTCTGGAGACCTTCCTTTTCCCAGCATGAGTATCAAAGTAACTCATAAATAAAAGAAAAAAAATGTTAATCAATTCCCCAAATAAGGGAAACACAAGATGTTTAAAATCCAACCATACTGAGATAGATAAGGCCCATCTAATTGCCTTTTTTCCAGAAGCAAAGTATAAGAAGTATACATTTCAATATGAAGAATTAGGTAGCAGAAGGTTAAGAAAACCCAGCAGTGATGTTACCATGATTTTATTTCTATATCCTAATCCATTGCTGTTTGCAACTGGAGATTTAAAATTTTTCTGTCAACATTGGTGAACCCAATAATACAGAACTATATAGTATACAGTACATTAAAACACTAAAATCATTTTTAAAAAAGAAGAAAAATAAGTTAAAGGTCTCCAATATGGAAATACATTGATTGATGAATGAGAAGATTAGACTAACATCTAAATATTTTCTAAACCCAAAAAGCATAACATACTTTAAAAGACCAAATTGGCTTTAGATTAATGTTTTGCTAGAGTTCTAACAGCAACACAGATACCTGGTTTAAAAACCCTAAGAACAATCCATAGGTATTTGTTTTTGTTAACATGAGAGTCAAGCAAAGTTTAGGAATGAGATTACAGAACTTGAGGCTCCAGGCCTACTTACCACCTTCACTTATCCTTGTCAGTCTAAGCTAAAAGAAAAAACAAAAAGCCTTATTTACTAGGCTAACTCCGGATGTATAAATCCCACTTCTCACCCTTTGAAGGTGTGAGAATAGGGAAGATACACAAGTGCTCAGAAACCACACAATCCAAACTCAATTAAAACACAGTGAGGTTTTAATTGAATTTATGGAATTTGGACAATATGAATGCTAGTCGACAGGCCCATCTGCTACCCCAAGACAATACAGCAGCTTCATATAGAACCCATAAGGAGGTTCATGACATATGCATAGATCTAAAAGCAGACACTGTAGGCATCTTAAGACAGTACCAGGCAGCATTAATATAGAAAGATGTCTAAACCGACCTGTACCAGCAATGATCCACTAGTGCAAAGATCAGACCACGCAGCATAAAGCAGCTCTTACACCTTTGTAAGAACTTATTTCTATTTCATTCCTGACAACAGTCTAAGGAACTCAACTCCAGTACTGCTATGGGGAACTGCTATAAAATCAAGTGGATATGCACCTCAGTAGAGAAGGAGGGCATGTGACTTAAAAGTATGTGACACAAGAATAATTAAAAGCTGGAAATAACATTTTTTAGAATCAAAGCAGTTATCATTAATCTCACAAAGATACAGATGCAATCTAAATGGCATCTACCCCTTGGAAAGGTCAGGAAGGAAAACAGATGTTACTCAACAAAATTAGGTAAACAGGAAGCCTAAATTTAGTAAATACAACCACACATCTACCAATTATGTGACACAACATGGAAAATATTAAGGGGAAAGAAGAAAATGTTATCTATAAAAGAGAAGTGACATTCCAAGTCAAGTAGTATTATTGGTTGATATGTCAACAGAGAGCTCCTTGTTTTACTGAGCAATGGCAGGCACTCTATAGACAGGTCAAATACGCAGAGAGGCAGGATACTAACTCCTTCCTACAAATTCCTTTCTATATTAGGACAGTACATCATTAATTCCGCCTTAATTTTCTTTCCAATGGTTTCTGTCGAAGAGCAGGACACATACAAGTCCTCTTTCCCCTTAACTTGCAATGAAAAGAATTTAACTTCTCCCTAAAGACTATTTCGCGTGAAGGAAGCTCTGTTAAAAACAAAAAATTCAAATTGCACCATTTCTTCTACAGCAAAAAAATTCCACGAAGACCGAAGACTATCCCATTAAATGATCTGTGGCTAGGTGGTTTTCAGTGTGACAGCTTGGCTTAGAACTTTTTCTAGCCAAGATTCCTTGAAAGATTTCCTCATCAAAAATGTTCCCTTCTAACATATGGGATAATCAAGCCCCCATTATGAAAGGACTTCTAACCTATTTTTTTAAAGGGCTCATAGAAATCTCAAGAATTTCTGTCTAGAACCTTAAACTACCAAAATGAGCAATCTAAATACAACAGTATCTGTTGGCTAGGCTTACTTGCTCTCACTGCATTAGTTACTGTTAATAAACTCCAATTTCTCAAGTAACATAGGCAGCAAAAACTTGAGGATACAGCTGTTTCCCTTCAGATATACATATTTTAAAAAGCAAGTCTTACATTCATAATGTAATTTAAAATACAATGTCCTAAAAATTCCAAATAACAATTTCATTGTTTTTATATCCCCTAGCTTCATGGCTTCTCCCAGAACCATTCTCACTTATGGTCTGGGCTTTCATAGCAAGCACATCTCCCTCCCCTTCAGAGACCCTGAGACTGCTCTCTTATTGGAATACTTTCCAAAAGCCCCACTGGGAAAAAGACACACCCAATTCAGTCAGGTCTGGCTTACCAACCCTCCTTCCTCAACCCCACTCATTTTGCACCAAAATGAAAAGAGGGGTAAAAAGGAAGTTTTCATAATGAACTTAAGAGTCAAGCCATTGGCAGCACTCGCCCAAACTAGAAATTAGAGGACTACTCTCGATTACAACATAAAGAGCAGGGAAAATGCCACGTCAGATGCATGTCTCTTCCTTCCTTTATGTTCTCAAGATCAACCATGGTCTCTCTAGTAGACTGTAGGGAAGTAAAAATGGTAAGGGATAGGGAAGGAAAGATAAAACATGATTTTTAAACACATACACACTTAAAACGCACATACCCACACTTACATACACACTTAAAGGTCTCAACACTTCAAGTGGCCTGAGCCTACTTCAGAACTCTTAGCCAAAAAAACCTACCCTCCCACCCACCCTGCACACATTCCCACCCTCCAATCCCACCCTCCAGGAGTAACTGCTATGTATCTCATACACACAACAAAATCCTTATTCCCTCCCCAATTATATATAAAAAAACTAAACAGATAACTTACTTTCTTTAAATTACTTTTTAAAGTCTCTTAAAAGATTTTGACGTTTAAATACTTCCTCTCTTCTGTTATATTAAACACCAAAAGGATCCACAATTTTTTGTTAAGACAAACCCTCCATATTTCAGTTCTGGCAAGAAGAGGAAAGATACCAGCTCCGATCAACCTAATTGGAAGGTGGAGAGGCCCAAGAATAGAAAAAGTATTCTTAATCCTTCACAGCTTCAGCACATTCCCATCTCTCTAATACCAATAAAATTGTAATAAAAGTTAAATGTGTAAGACAGCAGATATAATAACTAAGGCCCTCCACAACCCTCCCACTTACGTCTCATTATCAATTTATTCCCTAGTCCAAGAAGGGCGACATATTTCATAAGGGAAGTAATTCTTAGTCCAAAATCAGTAGTCAAAAAAAATAAAAAAACAAAACCACTTTTTTTAAAAGAAGTTTTTCTCTCTTCTTTTTCTTTTTTACTTAGGAAGGGGTGGAAGTGGTGGAGGCGGCTCTGAAGGTAGAGGTGGTGGCCGGGGCTTGTCTGTATTGCCAGATCTGGAGGAGATTCCACCAGCCCGTGGATTCAGATATTCACCGTAAGAATGAACAAATTCAAACGCAGGGGGCTGAGTGGGCTGAACACCCTGGGCACTGAGCAAGGAGTGAAGCATATTCACAGTATCTTGATAGTCTATTGTCTGGGTCGTGTTATGACCATTAGCTCCACTGGGCCCTTTATCTAGTTTCATATGAGGAACTCGAGTTTTACAGCTGGGCTGTGAAAAGGGAAGGCCACTCGTGTCTGAGCTATGCCCAGGCAACTGGGCCATAGTAGGAAGTGGAGGGAAGGAGAAATTTATGGAAGAGGATTTAGTACTCTTAGCAATCTTGGCTGGATGATCAAACACTGCACTTCCAGTCTCTTCAGGGGGCCCCCTTTTACGAGTAGAACTGGAAGAAGAAAAAGAACTAGACAAGCTATAGGTTTTGTGTGCTAAGGTGCTTGTTTGGCTACTATGTTTTGGATCACCTGGACGTTTATTCCCAGTACCAACTGGAAGTTGTGCATGAGAGTGCTTGTGTGAGTGGTGATTATGATGGTGATGATGATTAGATGGGTGAGTCTTGTGCTTTTCTTTGTAGTCTCGGCTTTTTGTAATACTGTCCTCTAAAGAATTGTGCTTGTCAGCTGCAGCATGAACTTTAATGCGCATTTTTATCTCCTCTGGTTTTGAAGAGGCAGCTTTATCTCCACCTGCCATTGGGATTCTCATTTTGAGAGCTGTTTTGTCAGCCTTTTCCAGAAAAGGCCGTTCAGGGTTGTCTGAACCCTCTATGGGAATTTTCAGAATAACTGAAGAATGGCTATCATGGTGAGACAGGAGATTCTGGGCAGCATACGCGTACTGTGACTTCACATTAGCCTCCATGTTCTCCAATTGCCTCTTCTGAGCCGCCAGCTCTTCTGCATGCTTTGCACGGTATTCTTTCAGTGACACTTTAGCTGATGGCACGCTCTTAGTATTCTGCTTCTGGGAAATAAATGCATTTGAACTATCCTGCTGCAAGGAATGATCAACTCCCATAAGTGCTAAATTCTCACTAGTCCGATGACCCTGAGCAGGTTCTAGTTTAAAAGGAGGTTGGGAGGAAAGCCAACGCTCGCCCTGCAACATCTCCACACTGCTCAAGTTGCTAGATGACTCTTCAGAGACTGGAAGAGAAGGCACTGCGCTTGTGGTAGAAGAAGTTGACATGCTCATTAAACCTGCAATAGTTGTGTCTGAAGAGCTCTGGGAGATCATATTGAGGATTGTCTGTTCGGAAGTGTTTTCTTCTGCTCCTCGGTCATCTGCTTTTGTTTTCATGGCAGCCTGGCATGCCTAGAATGAAGCAAAATATCCTATTCACTTTAGGTGGTTTATTAAATAGAAAAACACTAAGTTGAATAGACTATACTTGCAGTAACTCTGGCAGTTCTGGGTAGGCCACAAGCAAGAGGCTACTCAAACATAAACTCCGATAAATATTACCACTAGAAGATTTAAAGACCTCCAATCATCCCGGCAATCTTCACATGTGTTACAAAGCAACAACAAAAAGTAATTTGTGCTCATCTAAAAATCATTCATGAACATCAATGCCTTCTTGGAACTGCTTAGTTGATCCATGAATGAATTCTAGAAATTTTGGTGAAGTTTTTTTTTTTTTTGAGACAGAGCCTCAAGCTGTCACCCTGGATAGAGTGCTATGACATCACAGCTCACAGCAACCTCCAATTCCTGGGCTCAAGCGAGTCTCCTGCCTCTGCCTCCCAAGTAGCTGGGACTACAGGTGCCCGCCACAACGCCCGGCTATTTTTTGTTTGTTTGTTTGTTTGGGTTGCAGCCGTCATTGTTGGTTGGCGGGCCCAGGCTGGATTCGAACCCGCCAGCTCAGGTTTACATGGCTGGTGCCTTAGCCCGCTGAGCCACAGGCGCTGAGCCTTGGTGAAGTTTTATATGAAAGTAAAATATGAATTATGTAATCTCAAGCCCACTTCGCCTAGGCTTCTAAGAGGCAAACACATTTCTATAACTTGTTCAACTCAGGAAAATAAAAATAAGTGTATTAATTCTGGATTTGTGAGAAAATGAGGAAGACTTTTTTTGTTGTTTTGTGAGACAGAGCCTCAAGCTGTCACCCTGGATAGAGTGCCGTGGCATTACAGCTCACAGCAACCTCCAATTCCTGGGCTCAAGCAAGTCTCCTGCTCCACCTCCCAAGTAGCTGGGACTATAGGCACCCGCCCCAACGCATGGCCATTTTTTGGTTGCAGCCGTCATTGTTTGGAGAGCCCTGGGCTGGATTCGAACCCGCCAGCTCAGTTTTATCTGGCTGGTGACTTAGCCCATTGAGCTACAGGCGCCAAGCACGGAAGACATTTTTTTCTTTTTTTTTTTGTAGAGACAGAGTCTCACTTTATCGCCCTGGGTAGAGTGCCGTGGTGTCACACTGCTCACAGCAACCTCCAGCTCTTGGGCTTAGGCGATTCTCTTGCCTCAGCCTCCCGAGTAGCTGGGACTACAGGCG